>VWZW01004630.1:438498-738414 GCA_013397115.1 Edolisoma coerulescens | reverse complement strand
ACGGGAAAAAGCGATTTTCTGCATCGCTCGGGGGGCGGGCGGCCGGAGGGGGCTGGCGGAGCTCGGCCGAAAGCGGGTTTGGGCTCTCGGATCCCCCCTCCCCCTGCGGGCTCCTGGGAGGGAGGGAAGGTAGGGAAGCGAGCTCCCGGGCGCTGCTGGGCTCCCCCACGCGTGACAACCCGGACTGCACCTGCGGGAAGGCGGACAGGCGGCGAGGGGGTGGGGGGGCAGGGGTGCAAAGCGGTGGCTGCTGCCTGGGAGCTGCGGTGATGCTCCTCATAGCGTAGGGTAAATAGAGAAATCAGCGTGCGCGCTGCTTGCGTGGGTGTTTACCCGCGGGGACGGGGGGAGACCCGCGCCCGGCTCCGCTCGGGTCCGTGGGCGGCCGTGCCGGGGCAGCGGCGGTGCCGGGGCTGCCCGCGCCGCTCCGCCGCCCTGCAGAAAGGGGGGAAAACCCCAGCCCAGCCGTGAAACTCTGGTCCCCTGGGCAGTCTTGTGTCAGCGGGGTGGCTGGCAGACAGTGTAACTTCAAGAAAATTTCATTTACAAACACCGAGAATTAAGAAGTGGGTGGTCGGTTGAGCCACCAGTTTATTTTTTTTATGAACCTGGCTTTACTTCAGATTTTCCTGTATCTAGGTGACCTTTTGGTTGCAGGGATACCAGGTACCATTTGATTTTTTTATATGGCTGTTGCTGCGAGACTGGTTTAATGCCTGATTGATTGGAGATTTGTGCTGCGGAGAGAGGGCTGTGTTTGTTGATGTGTTTGGGGTGAAATACACAACTCTGCAGTGTCTCGGTAGTTCTTCGCGGAGCGAGTTTGGAGAAGCTGCTGTGCTCACAATGTATCTTACTTTGTAAAGTATCAGATAGAGATGATCTTGGTTCCGATATGTAACACTGCTGAGCTTCAGTTGTGGATTTCCGAGGTTGTTTTAGCCCGCAGTCAGATTTGTTTAGTGAAAGTTAGTAAAAAGGCATGTGTGTGCAGTAGGTGAAGTGTGGATTCTATGGATAAACATGCTAGTCAAGTTGTAATAAGTTCTGCCTAAAAGAACAAAACCAAACCCCAATGCTACCAGTAACCCCTGAGATGATTAATTTGGTTCTGGTATCCACCGAGGTGCTTGGAGGTGACAGAAACCAGCACTCCCAAAAAATCTGTTTGCTGCTGCATTTTCCCTAATTTATATCTGTCATTTTAAACTGAATTTGTATCAGGCCACAAATAATCTCTGCTGCTTTTTGATCCTCTCAGATATATTTACCAGCCTTTGCAAGTGCAGGATCAGGGCATTTTCTAATTTCTTTTCCTTTGTGTGACCCAGATTTTTATTCGCTGAAGTTTTAGAGTATGCTCGCCTATTGATTATATATGAAGTTTGAATTTTACTGCTGTGGGAGAAGTGGCTACAAAGCTCAGACACTGGTGTAACGTAACGTTAGGCCTGTAACAGAGATTTCCTGGTATGCAGTGTTTCTGCTGCTGTTTCTGAGAATTAAAATTAACTTACATCCTAATTTTAAGCCTTAACTAAGTTTCCTGGTTTTCAGAAATGCGGGTCACTCACAGCTGCAATTGATTTCTCTAGGAATTAGGCTTGCTCAGCACTTAAATCAGGGGTAGGTGATTATCTGGGAGTGACTTTACGTGGAATTAGGCACTTCTGTCTGAAAATTTTAGACTATAGGAATGTGATTTGATATACATGATGATGTGAGACACATAATTCTAGGTTCTAATAAAATTTGTGCTTGAGGGGGATGTAGGCATAGGGCTATAGTTCCAACTAAGTAAGGGCAAAGAAGTATTCAAGTCATTCATTTTAAGGTTTTTTGTTTTGTTTTTATAATTTTGCTTAAATAGTGTGGTTAAGTAGTGTTAAGTAAAAGAGTTAAACACCAAATTAAATATTGGAAAATGAATACATTCTGAAAGGAAAAAATATTTGCATAATATTGATATTGTAACTGTTGGCACTTGAGTTTCTGCAGTTCTAATGATACTATGAGCCAAATCCTTAAAAAATTAGAAACTGTTGTAACTTATGCAACATGGTTTTCAGATTATTGGAGACTGGGTCATGCGTTTTGCTCCCTACCTTGAGAAAGCAGCATCTGGGATGGGAGGGATTTTTTTAGGGTCCATTTTAGAACAAGGTTTACTTTTCTTCATATATTCCTCTTGCTGGCTGCCATGGAGGTTTGCAGAATTACGGATCCATTTAATAGCCATGCATTCCCACCTAGTCTGATCCCCTTCCTCTGTGGCAGAAATGTTTCCTACTGAGCTTCTGTCCTGCTTCTCTCCCCACGCCTTCGTGTCTCCTTGGGTGGTTGTACAAGAAGTTTGTATAGCTGGGAAGGGGCAAGTCAGATCCCAGCCCTTCAGAACCTCTGTGTCCTTCTAAAGCATCCTGTGTTATGCTGGAGGGTGAGGATGGTGAAGAGAAACCCCCTTAAAACAGCAGCCTCCCTTGCTTTGCTGTCCTTGTAATGTGGCAGTGGAAGGTCCTTGGAGGAGCAGAGCTGTAATGAGCAATTTCCACAGGGTTTGCATCCTGCCTGCCACCAGCATGTCCTTTCAGGACCTCTCTGGATCCCCTCCTTTCTTACTCCCCCTTCCCCTTTTTCCTTCCAGGTCCCATGGTTAGGGACAGCCCCTGGTACAGCTGGCACTGGCCGTGGGTCTGTGGCCAGCGAGGTTGTGCTGACATTGCCAAGCCTTTTGGGGCAGGGCTGGGAGCAAAAATTTGGGTGTTTCCTAACTGCTGAGCCGTTTTCTCCCTGAATCCATAGGGCTGTCATATCCATGAGACCTTTTCCCTTGGTTTGATTGAAATTGGACAAATGGTTGAGAGATGATGGATGGGGCAGGGAAATGGGACTGGCAGGCTGAGAGAGAGAGGAGGATAGACAGAGAGAGCGGATACGGCTTGTTTCCTTAGGAAATTAGGAAATTTCCTTAGGAAGTCACACTGTCCTGTCATTAATTTTACTTTTTTGTATATGTCTTTGCTAGTTATGGAGACAAAAGGATACCACAGCTACCCAGAAGGCTTAGATATGGAGAGACGGTGGGGTCAAGTTTCTCAGTCTGTGGAGTATTCTTCCATAGCTGCTGGAGAGCAGACTGATGACAGTAACTACATGGAGATTGTAAACGTAAGCTGCACCGCCGGCACTTTCGCGAACAGCAGCGCTCAAGGAAACAGCAAAGAAAAACCTGAGCTACTCTCCTGCCTGCAGCAAGACAACAGCCAGCCTGGTCTTCTGCCCTCTGACATCAAAACTGAAACGGAGTCCAAGGAGCTGTCGGCAACGGTGGCTGAATCCATGGGTTTATATATGGATTCGATACGAGACGCTGATTACCACTACGATCAGCAGAACCAGGGGAGCCCGGGAAAGATCTACCAGAATGTGGAGCAGCTGGTGAAGCTCTACAAGGAGAATGGCCATTGCTCCTCTCCCCTCCACAGCGCCAGCAGGCCCTTGAGGTCTTTGATGTCGGACTCTGGGAGCGCTGTGAATGGTGGTGCCATGCACGCGATTGTCAAAAGCCCTATCATGTGTCAAGAGAAAAGCCCCTCGGGCTGCAGCCCTCAGAACATGGCCTCCTCAGTATGTAGTCCTGCGGGAGTTAACTCCGTGTCCTCAACTACCGCTAACTTTGGGAACTTTGCCATGCACAGCCCCATCGGGCAGGGCACCCCTCTGTCGCGCTCGCCGAACGTTGAGAACCGGGGCTCCATGTTGCACAGCCCCGCGCACGTCAGCAACGTCGGCTCTCCGCTTTCCAGCCCTATCAGTAGCATGAAGTCGCCGATTTCCAGTCCTCCCAGTCACTGCAGCGTGAAATCTCCCGTCTCGAGTCCCAATAATATCACTCTGCGATCTTCTGTGTCCAGTCCTGCAAACCTGAACTCCAGGAGCTCCATTGCCAGCCCTTCCAATGCCAATAACAGGTCCACTCGTTCTAGTCCAGCGGTTAGCACTGTGGGATCATCCATCTGTAGCCCCGTAAACAACTCCATAGGGTTCCCGCCTTCCGGCACGCCAGCGGGACCTAGCAGAAGCCAAGATACCGTTCCTAGTCCAGAAACAAAAGACAAGGGTGCTCAAGAACTCACGTTTCCTAAGATGGAGGAAATGGAGAATGCTATCTCCAACAACACCCAGATGAACCTTGTCCAGTTCATAAAGCCTGAGCCAGATGGGTCCTTCGGTAGCGCCTGCATTGGTGACAGCAGCAGCAAAATAAACTCAGATTCCCCCTTTTCAGTACCAGTGAAGCAAGAGTCAGCCAAACATCCTTGTTCTGGTGCCTCCTTTAAAGGGAATCAAACAGTAAATCCTTTCCCATTTACAGATGGCTCATATTTTTCTTTTATGGATGACAAAGACTATTACTCTCTTTCTGGGATTTTAGGACCACCTGTTTCTTCATTTGATGGAAATTGTGAAGGTAGCGGTTTTCCAAATCCAGGCCTACGTGTGGGGATTAAGCAGGAGCCTGATGATGGCAGCTATTACCAAGAGAACAGTATACCATCCTCTGCCATTGTGGGTGTAAATTCAGGTGGACAGTCATTTCACTACAGGATCGGTGCCCAGGGCACGATATCCTTGTCGCGGCCGGTTGCTCGAGAGCAGACATTTCAGCACTTGAGCTCCTTCCCTGCTGTCAGCACGCTCGTGGAGACCTGGAAGTCGCATTCAGAGTTGGCATCCAGAAGAAGTGATGGGTATCCAGTTCTAGAGTACATTCCAGAAAACGTGTCCAGGTGAGCTGGCGAATTGCTACTTCTTATTTTTTTTTTTTTTGTCTCCTCATTTTTTTCTTTCTTCCCCTCCATTAAACAAACAAGGCGTGAATTAAAATGAGGACCAGGGTGGTATTTCTCAGTCTGATGCATAATTCTTTGTTTGAATTTCAGTTATTATTAGATTTGTTGCTATCTTGTTCTATTTTACTCTGCCTTTAATATAAACAAAGTGCTGGCTTTAATATTTAAGAAGAACATATTATATTCTGTTGTTATTAGGTTTGAAGGTATAGCTTTAGTATGTTTATGAGCTCTTACTACTACAAATGTTGTTTTTCCCATAATGAGAGCTTAGTAGAATTGCTCTCTTGTGCCCTATAATGGTTATTCTTTCTTAGCTAGTGCTTGAATATGTTGTACCTCAGATGAAACATTGAGATGAGGGTAAGAAAACGATAGTCTCAGGAATCTGTTTTTGTGAAGAAGCATGGTTCAATGATTGCACTGGACTTTAACTGGTTAAGTTTTAAAACTAAACGTTACAAGCCTGTGGCAACATATTATTTCTGTATTTTAACTGTAGGAACATTTGGTTTGTATATATAAAAAAATGCCTCCAGAAGGAGGAGGGCTGTTAAAACTTGATGCATTTGAAAGGGAGAAATGGATAAACTGATCTCCTCACTTTTGGTGGAAGAGAAATAAGCAAGTGTCATCTGAATTTGGGTTTCTTGGCTGATCCATGGCATCACGTCCTTCTTCAAGCAGGTGTCTCTGGATCTCGTGAGGGATGCTTACTTTCCTAAACCATCCAGTTTCAGAGTCAATAGTACGAGTTATGAAGTGCCTCTGACAGCATGACTGAGTTACAGTCGCTGCACAGCATATCCATGTGTCCAGCAGGCTCACCAAAGGCTTGTGCTAAAGCTCAAACAGCCAGTAACAGGTTGGCATTTACCTTTCTGAAGTATTTTTTTTGCTCATCACGAGCTACGCAGCTGCCCTCGGTGAATGAAGCATCTGCCTTATTCTTGGAGTAGGGTGAGGAGGATGCGTGGTGTTTTCCATATTTGTATGATACTACAGATTTCTGAAAATAGTGTTGCAGTGAAAAACGTAATATCTAAAATAATGGTGCTTTTCAGGAGGGAAATCAGCCTATCTACCCATAAGGAGAAAGGAAAAAAAAAAGGCTTTAACAGTTTTCATTTTTTTCCTCAGTTCTGTCCAGCACTGCTACAATCTCCCTATCATTTTGTAGGCCATACTTTACTTTTTCTTTGGCCATTTCCAATATGGTCTCCAAAAAAATTGCACTTTTTAATATACTCAGCTTGCAAGGGCTGTATCTCATCATCATGCTGAACTTTGCATGTAGCTGGATATTTGTTATCATCCAGTCTTGGCTTAAGTGTACTTTCTTGGATTAAGGAAGATGGAGGTACTGTTTTCTAGTTATTTTACCTGATGAAATTTTCATAAATTGCATTATTTATATTGTGAGAGAAGTTCACCAGAAGACTGATGGAATGCCTGAATATAAAGACCCAATATTTTACTGCCTTTGTGGTTGAGCACTGTTGCTTGGGCAGGTAGCTCCTGCCAGCTGTGAGAGCTCTTGTGTGACTGAATGCTTGCACTGAGTAAAGGCTTTCATCCATTGCAGGGGCAGGCACAATAAGCAGGGAAATAATGCAGGTAGGAACATGGTTGCCATCAATAGTTGTGTTTGGAGTGACAGTTTCTCATAAGGCTTTTAAAGTAGTCTTCTGATCTGACATTAGTCCATGGTGGCTCTAGGTCAGTAAATCTGATCAGACTTGATGATGACACAGGCTGGGTGCACTTTCCTGTCTTTGTTCTCTAGGGTGGTATCTCTGTAGGATGTGCAGGTGAGTGTGGCTGCCACTTTGCAGGATTGAAATCCTGAAATGTTTGGTGCTCAGAGCTGTTACGTGTGGAATTCTGTTCAGGTGATGCAGATCTGCAGGGTTGCGACACTCCAGGCATCCTGATCTGTACTCCAGATTAGGACATGTGTCATCATTTCAAATCTCCTAACTCAACCCCATTATTTAACTAAACGTTGCTCTTAATCTGCTTGGCGATGACTCTATGCCAACAGGTGCAGCCAGGGACCTGTGCAAAGCCCTTAAAATTTTCAAGGTAAATTCATGTAGAGATCATTTTAGCAGTGCAGATTTTAGTGCAGAGGTGCCTGCTGAGATTATTTGTCTGCTGGTGAGACAAGTCATAAAGACTCAACATAAGATGTCACACATGTAAAAGCTCAACCTTGCTATCAAACCTCAGACTGATCTTTATTTTTCTCTTCATTTCTGTGCTGTCTTGCAGCTAGAACAGAGGAAATCATGCTCAAATTAGATGGTGCTCTGAAGTGTTGTAATAAAACACGCATAGCTTAAAACCATGCCAGACCCAACATCCCAAGGTTGGTTTCAGCTGTCCCATATCCATGTGGTATGGGGATTGCCAAATACCTCTCCCTTCATGTCATCAGAACAGCAGCATCACACCTCTGTCCTCTACATCTAAACCAGGTCCTTGCTATTTCCAGTCAGGTTATTTTTCTGATGTGTCAACTATATCAGGCATCACACATTTTGCAGAGTTTTACAGCATGTGATTAACCCTTAGAATTTTGCAATATTTTAAAGTTTCTGGTATTCTAAGTCCTCATCTTTTTTTCAGGGGTACTTAGCTTGCAGTATAAATGGCTGCAAGCAAAGAATAAGGTGAATGGAAAAAATAGGCTACATGGTTCTCTAAAGCCAGTAGATGACCAGCATGGAATATGTCTTGTTTTAGCAGCAATATTTTCTGAACCCTGATGTCATACCCTTTCTGAACTGCTTCAGACTTGCAGCTTACATGGTGAAAAGGAGTGAGTGGCCAAAAGAAGATAACTTTGACTTTTCACATTGATAATGAATCTTTAGAATATTGCTGTAAATTTTTTTTTTTCATATTAGAGTGTCCCCTTTCTTGAATCAGTTACGCTTGGTGGTAGTGTCTAATAACCATAGTTGAGGCATTTAAAATGCCTTGCTACCTTGTTGACTGTGCCAATCACCCACTGCCAACTAGAACATTTCTCTTTTTCTCCTTCAGTTACTTTTATTAGATGTGCACAGTTATGGTTCTTTTTAAGTTAGTTGGTAGTAACTTTTTTATAACATTGCAGCTCGTGGTGTTTGGGGAATGAGAGCCTCTTAAGCAAAACCAAATTCCCTTATTCCCTTTCAAATATTTTTCTTCTGCTAGTATGCATGCAGAACACGTCTTTGTTTTTGAAAGATTTTACATTTGTAATTTTTAATAAAGGGTGAATCATACTTGTCTGTCTGTGTGTATAGATTCCTTCCTCCATGAATAGCATTTCTAAGAAATACTGGTTTCTAAACTAAATAATAGCTAAGAGTGCTTGAAAAAGAAGGTGTGTGCAATTGTGTGATGTCATTTATGAAAACCTACACTAAGAATCCAGATAAGATTTCACTTTCAGGTGATCAGTGCTCGTCTGAGTTGGGGTGCTAGCCTAAGCCCCATGATCGTGCCAATTACGTGATTTTCAAAATGGCCTAGGAAAATGTCATGGTTGCTTAAAACAACAGTAAAAATTGAGGAGGATGACCTTTCTGCTGCATTAGCTCTTACCTAAAGCTTCTTCTGCAAATGTGCCTTTTCCCTCTAATTTCCATATTAACTCATGTATGTACACACACATACTCTCTTTTCTCAGTGGTTGTGGTGGAAACAGAGGGTTGATACTCCTACTGTCGTTTCTTGCTGGCAATTCCACTGGTGTGATCCAGTGTGGGAAGAATTCACAAAGTTTGATGTGCTGTTATTCAGAAAGTTTAGTGTTTTAATATGAATTGCGTATGTTTATCTATAATCGTGTTTCAAGAAATTTTTGATCAGACATTGATAGTATTTTAGGGACAACTTATACCTTTCTGTTCCTGAGCATTTCATATGTGTCAGTATTTATTTCTTAGACCCTACTTGAAAAAGCCCCAAAAAAACCCCATCCCACCCAACCCAAAACCAGAAAGCAACCCAACAATATGGTCTTGATTTACCTGTAGCCTTTACTGGCTTGAATTGATTCTGGTTAAAATCTGATTTCAGGCTATTGCAAGTATTTTTGTAAATAAACTTTTATGTTAAATATTATCTAGAATAGTCACTTATCAGAATTATACCTGCCAGAAAGATAAAGGTCTGGTAAATATTATTTTTAGAATTTATGAATGGCCTTGACCTCTGTTTGCTGACGGACTTTATGAGAAAAGGACTGTGCTGTTAATATATTCTCCATGCTTGGCAGGACTGTATTCCCCTTTATCTTTCCAAAAATTTACTGTCCAAACCTTTTTCACAAATGATTCTCTAATACCATAGACCATAGCCTTAAATCTATATTTTTCCTTTATTTGAATTTGAGAAGGTATACTTGTTTTTGTAGATTCTTGTATAATTCTGTGACTTTTTTTTTTTTTAAATGCAGCTTTGGGTATAGTCTTGACACAGTGGAGACCTCTGCATATTCTTTATTTCTCGCTAAAGAAATTAGAAGTCTGTATTAATATGTCAGACCAGGAGATTGAGAGGTTCCCTTGGGTATACCAGCATGCATTGAACAGCCTTTTACTTTCTACAGCTTTCTTTGTTGTTATTTTGGTGAGGGTGCTGGGTTTTTGTATTGCTTTTTATTGAGGAGTTCCAAGTCTGTATATGGTATTTTCCCTTAAAATGGGAATGCAAATAATGCTTTATTCTCCCTTAAAATTATACATATCCATTGACTCCTGTGCTGTGGCAGGGAGAAGTCCACATTACTGGAAAATTGTGTTCCATAAGTGGGTGGATCTTCCACATCTGGGAAAATAAGAGCTCTGTTGTCAATCTGGATGCCAGGATCTAGGGCTTGGTTGTTTTTTTGTGCAGGGGTAAATAATGTTGTGTATTTCCAAAATGTTTCAATTGCTGGCTGATACCACTAAACTTTGCAGTACTTTGCTATTGGAAATCAGTTTGCCATGTTTTATTCTGATAGTAGCTGAGAATTGTTGCCTAGTTTTTGTATCACTTCTGGTGATACGGAATCTCACTATGGTAATCTCCTTTTGGTGGTTTTCTGAAAAACAGGAAGGTGGGGTCACCTTCAATGCACAGATTTTAGCAAGCAGAAGAAATTTTGGTTATGCGTTTTCCGACAGTATAGATCAGTGCATTTTCATGAGAACCGGAAGACAGGAAAGTATGTACTGTGTAAAAAATGATCCCATCCTATTTTATGGGATGTGTGTTGCAGCAAGGCAGGCAAGCATGCACGGGGTTTGCTGCAGCACATTCCGTGCTCATGCAGTTCTCGTGTTGTCTGCAGAGGGAGTAAATTGTTAAGTTGTGGTTCAATAACCTGGCCTTACTCAACCAGCACTTAACATTAATGGAGCTACAACCTGCTGTGAAGTGCTCTGCCCGGCTGAATCAGATTTCCAGGTACTTTTTCGTGCTTTGCTGATCCCAGGCTGGAGCAGTGGCTGCTGTGGTGTCACTTGTAGCTGAACAATGTGTTGTTTGCAGTGGTGGAAATGCTCTGTTGGGCCATGCCTTGTCTGCTCTGGTTTTGGTTTTGCCCTTTGATTGGGCTTGTTGTATGTGAGAGCCAGATTGGGTTCCTGATCCAGTTCACTCTGAAGCTCTAAAAAACCAACAGGACAGTGAAACTTGGTGAGCAGTGTGATGTGATATGGACATGAGAACAAACTGAAGGGATGGAGAGGGAATGGAGGCTGCAAAATATCCCAAATGCACCTTTCTGCTAAAAGATAATGTGTTGTCTAGCCATAATCCCAACATTGGCATTTTTAGGATACAGTTTTAAAAGGCGTTTTCTCTTTTTTAATTGTATGTATTGAATCTTTGAACAGAGTTGTAGGAGATGGAGTTAATAATGGACTTGTTTTGACCAAAACTTCTTGGAGAACAATGGAGTGCTGTGATTTGAGATTTAAGATCTTAGAGGTCAGAAAATACCACAGTTAAGGATGAATATAGAACCGTAACTTGTTCTCTGGCAAATGTGTCTTAAAATATGGCTGTCTAAGAGTGATAAAAATGGTCCAACGAGGAAACTAAAAAGAGTGTGTGAAAAACAGGTATTAAATCCATCTAAGTTTAGTACTTTTATCAGTTTTCACATGCAGCTGGTTGCTACACAGTGCCTGGTGCTCAGCATATGAATTACTTTGGTTGCAGTCTCCTCTGAGTGAGAGATCTGTGGAGAGGAAAAAAAAGCAGCAATATTTCCATCGGGTGCAGTGGACCAGGTTCTCGCAATGTTATTGGGCACGTCTGAATGCACCCTAAATAGACCATGGCATGATTTGACTGCTCAGTGCCCTACTTGTGTAACCTGCAGCGGAAGGTCACCGTCTGGTGGGCCCTCCGACAGCCCTCTCCTGCTGGAGCCACCTTGGGTTTGTTGCTGGAGGAGTCAGGCTGACCTTGGAGGAAGGCATAGTTTTTTGGCTTACGCTACAGGGCTCGCAGGTCAGGAAGTGCCTGTTTATCCATGCCAGCAGCTCCCAGTGTAGCCTGCTCCAGTACCACTGCCGGCAAGAGGAGCGGCAGCATCTCCCGCTCTCTGCGGGGCTTGCGTGGGAGGAGGCACTCCCTCCTCGGACTTGGAAGCAGGATTTCTGTGATCCGTGTCTTTCTCTTCAGGGACCCTGGGATTTTACAAAAACCTTGAGGGCTGGTTTGCTTTCGGGGCAAAGTTTTCAAATACATGGTCTTATTAAATGGGAGGCTTTGTGACCTTCTTTGGGGTTGTGTTTTGTTGTTTTTGTTGTTTTTGTTTTGTTTTGCAGCTGAGGTTTATTAGTGTGGTTTACCAGAGGTTAACCGTGTGTTTTCTGAAAGGAAGTGATCTGGGAGGGTTGTCTTTCTCTATTTTGCTGAAATCAGTGCTGAAAGATTTAAAACACAAAAATCAACCCTCCCACCCCCCATTCCACCCCGATCTCCCAAAACCCTCTCCCAAAACAAGAACAACAACAAAAAAAAGTGCAGAAACTCAAATCTATGCTGTTCATTCAGGATTCTTAAAAGTATAAGTAACGCTGGTTGTACCTATTCAGTATGTGAATAAGTATTTTTGCAAGATGCCGTTTCTTTACTGAGTTATGTTATAGCAAGAGTTCTCACACTGCTGGTAGATCACAAAATAAGTTAAATTTTATTTTTTTATCTTAAACAGTGAATTAAGTGCCTGCAATTACATTAGAATTTCTTGTTAGCTGGTTGCTAAAATAAATTTCTCCAAATCTGCAATCTCTAAGCTGCGTATTGGCTTCATGAACAAACTGATAGCTTAAATTTCATATTTGGAGGTAGGGTTACTTGAAGTCAATATATAATGTTATTTTTTGAAAAGGAGAAAAAAAAAGTAAATTTTTGGTTAGAACCTCAGAGCAGAAACAGAATCCAGTATTTGTGGATAATATGTAAAATGGCTTATAGGAATTTGTACGCTCCTCTAAGATGCATGGGTATGCTGCTGATTGTGGTTAGTGATAATAATAGATCAAAGAGTTACAGCCCTGAGGTTAAAAAGCAAATTTCAGACTAATTGCTGAATGTTTCTGACAATTTTTATATCACTTTACTCGTTTCCATCCTCTCTCCTAAACAATACTTTCTACTTGCATCTGGAGGTGAAATAACTTTTTTGAATGAGCTTTCAGGCTAACATTTGTACTGAATACATGAGTCTTTTCTGTTGTGCTTTTCATTCCATGTCTGCTTTCGAGAGGTGTTACCCCAAGTTTCTAAAAGCAGCAGCTTTATAAACCAAGCCCATAGCAGTTAGGTCTTTGGAAAAAAAAAATTAAAAACCTCTTACCATCTTTAATTATGCTTTCTGAATCTTTTGGGTTTGCGAGAATATCTTACTTCCTTATCTTTGTGTGTATATGACCTTTTTGTGTGCATGTTCAGCCTTAAGTCTGCAAAACAAAGCAGTATTTTACAGGTTTGTTTTGGGCAGTGTAATCTATCAGTAGTCTGAGAACTTTCGATCAGAGGGCAGAATGGGGAATTAAGTAGTTTGTCCTGACCAGGATTTTGCCTGTCCCAGCTGCTGAGAACTGTAGGGTCTTGCCAGCATTTTTGGCAGTGCTTTTCTGAATCCTGCCTTGTGCTGAGATCGTAGTGCAGTCCCGCAAAACCCGTTGCTGCTGAATTCCTTTGTACTGAACTTCTTTTGTTCACCAACTCTTCTCCTGTACCTGCCTCAGAGCATCAGGATGGCGCACGGGAGCTGTCCCGGTCTTGGCTCGGGAGAGCCCCGTGGAGATGGGAGCAGGAACTCAGCAAAGCAGTGCTCTGCTTAATAAATTTTACGTCGTGCTTTGCTCCCCTCTGGCAGATCCAGGCCGTGCAGGGAAGGGGCAGGCACTGCGTGGCTGGGCTGAGCAGGGCCCACGGTGCCGGCGCTGCCCGCGCCCCGTATCCCTCTGGCTTGCGCAAGGAGCCGTGTCCGTGTAGCCCCGGAGTGCGTCACCTGCCGTGTCCTTACGGAGACCTGTGCTCCCCGAGCCCTTTGGAAGCGTGGTTTCACAACCGGCGAGCCCCGGTTTATTCTGGCAGTGTCTCACCTTGAAAAATCAATTGTGTTTGTGTCTTTAGCTCTCCCTTAGTGCTGCTGTGGGAAAGAGAGTGGGGAGGGGACTCTGCTCACTGTTATAGAACGGGTTGGGCTGGGAAGGGACATCAAAGGTTATCAAGTTCCAACCCCCCTGCCGTTGTCAAGGACACCTTCTACTAGACAGGGCTGCATCCAACCTGGCCTTGAACGCTTCCAGGGATGGAGCATCCACAGCTGCTCTGGGCAACCTGTGCCAGTGCCTCATCACCCTTCAGAGCAGAGATTTTTTCCCTAATATCTAATCCAAGTTATCCTCCTTCAGTTACAGACATTATCCACTGTCCTGTCGCTATGTGCCCTTGTAAAAGTCCCTCTCCACCCTTTTGCAGGTGATTTACCCTATTCCCCACTCAAACACAGCCTCTTGTCTGACAGGAGCAGTGCTGGAGGTGGGACGTGGTCTCCTAGTCAAGTTTCGTCAAGGTCACTGCCCTCCGACTAGGAGCAGGAAAGGGATTGCTTCTGAAATGCCTTAAGGTTGGGGCATCATGACAGCAACCTTTCTTTTCCCTCAGGAGGCGTGAGTTCAAATATGAGCTTCTCCAAAAGGTCGGAGATCTCACTTTTAGCATTGCTGAAGACTTGTCTCTAGAAACCTGTCATGCACTTCAGCGTTTTTGAAGACTGGAGTGCCAGGGACCTTGCAAATGAAGGTGGGTGGGAAATTTGCACAGTTTCCAGGCAGACTATCTGAGCTGTCAGCTTCATTATTTTAAACTAAATTAGATTTGTGCTAGAGAGTGCAGTATGTTAGAGCAGTTAGAAAGCTCTTCCTCTAATGGTAGCTTCAGAGCTACTTTGCTAGATATAACTGTGTTATCTTCCAAGCTCACTTGGATAAATTAAAATAAAACAAAACAACTAAAACCTTGCACAGGTGTGGATCCTGGGATATGGGAAAACTCCCTGGGAAAACTCGGCAATTTTACTTGAAGACGATATACTTTAATGTTTGCCATTTCTAGGGATCAAGGTCTGTTATTTTTTATGGTTTGGTAGAAATTGAATGCATTGTCATTTCTCGCCAGGGGATGCACTCTTCTGGACCACTGTGGGTGGTCAGGAGTGCACTCCTGCAGCTCTCCAGGCACCCTGAGCTCAACAGGGAGAGAACACGATGCCCTCGGGGATGCTGCAGTGGAGGTCATTTTCCCCCATCTCCTAAGGGTTGCACCCCAGCTCGTAGCCCATTCGCTTGGATTTAGTGTACACCGTGGGTTTGTTTTGTTATTTCCGTTTTAAATTTGTTTGGTTTTGAGCACTAAGGCTTTCTAACATTAATAATTAAAAACAAATATTGGCCAATAGATATTCCTTAAGGATTAGAAGAAGTTACTAAACATGACTGGCATGTCGAAATTCTGCACTGAACCTTTGTTGCAGACTGCCCTGCTGGAAAATCCGTCAAGTAAATCCACATTGCTGCAGAATTAGCTCTACAAACCCCTGCACAGCTTTACCCTGCTCTTCCTTCAGATACGCAGTGGCAAAAGAGAATGATCCCAGTTGATACAATTAGGATTTTTCAATCCTTATTTTTAATCTGGATCCATGTAAAGTAGCTGGAAGATGAACAAAGTGTGGGGGGTTAGACATGTCAGCTTCTGCTCAGTGTATGGAAGTAAATGTTGGAAGTGGTCCAGAGCTTTATGGCTGCTGCCAGCTAATGACATAAGATAATGTTGCAGTGAAACAATGCACTTGATTTTCATTTGTTTCCCAACTAACCTTTCTGATTCTTGGGACTGCTTGGAATTTATGTTTCTGGAGATTTGACAGTAATAAAAAAAATAAGAGATTGGGCATCGAAAACTTTGAATGATTACATATGCAGTAATGACAACTTCAAACTGCACTTGCAGATAATGAGATAAAGAACGGTTACTCACTTCATATTAAACCCACTTGGTAGAAGAAGCAAAGAGGACGAGTGTTTTGGATGGACATTTTATTTTAAAAAGGGAGAAAATTCAGAGGAGCTAATGTTTATAGAAATAGAAGTGAAAAAAGTGAGTTGCTGATTTACTTTTTTTTTATTTCTGGAATCAAAAGTGCATCTATTATGGGTCTGCAAATTGTCCTGAATTTCTTTTCTGTCATAAACAGGAGTTAACTGTGTGCAGAAGGCTAATAACAGAGTTCGTAGGGTTTTGTTTACATTTTTATTTGGATCAGAAATGTGCTTTTGAAACGAATCTTCCAGTTGCCACCATCTTCTGTCTTGTGGTTCACATCACTGTGCAGCTGAAGGGCGAGCAGTCAGATATCTCTGAGCCAGAAGGGAATGAAAAAAGCACTCCAGGAGGTACTACCCAGGGCATTGCAGCCTTGACTTCTGTCCGTGGGACCCCGCTGGAGCTGGCCTGAAGCGCAGCCATTGTGACACCTATAACTGGATGGTGGATCCTCAGGACTGACCACTCCTCTCCATAGATCTCCTTTTATCATGCCTGCAGTGTAAGTGCTGCCTGTGTGTAATTGCATTTTCACCTGTTAGCTCAGGCATCTGTAATTGAGAAAAGATTCAGGGTTACAGGCAGAGGAAATTGTTCCAGAGAAAAATCGGAGGCTCTGTTTTCAGCAGATGCGTTTGTTCGTAAGTTGTGACCAGAATGAGCAAAGTACCTACTTACTCATCCTTCACGGCAATCTAGAAATCCTAAAAAAAGCTGATTTAAATCAGTAGGAAATGAAACTGAAGTGACAAATAGGCTGTATCCTTTTTTTCATTAAGTGAATTTCACTTCTTTTCAGCTAGATAGGGATATTCTGACATTTATTATAATACTAATCTGTAAAGGCAAACAGAATTATTTTGATTATAGGCAGCTGCCTTAAGTATTTACAAGCAGCTGTAACTTAGGCAAACTAATTTAACAACTTAAAATTGTCATTTCAGGAAGAAAACCTACTTCATGGATCAATAAATTATTGTAAAGTAAACCTATTGATTTGCAGCTAATTGGATATTGTGGATGTCTGATAAATTAATTTTAATATGAGGCTAACTGAGTTGACTAGGTGATGTATTAGTGGTTGTAAATGACTTACAGTCATTAAGTCTATTTATAAGATAGCTACAGGAAAAAAAGAGTTATAAACCTATCTTAATTTCAAATGAATCAGCACTGTAATACCAGGGTCCAGATGACTTCTGAGCTCACAAGAGGAGCTTCATGCTTTACTTATTTTCATACCCTCCACACTGTGATAAACAAGCTACTCCACGTCCTCCACTAATTGTTCCATGTCCTTCCACCTGTATTAGCCCTTTCCATGATCTTAAGATGCTTCAGGTTCTGCTTGCTTCAGCACAAACACCTGATATTGTGCTTATTAAAAGAAAGTCTTACTAAGGTTGTAGCAAGGTCCATGTTGCTGCGCAGAAGCCGGGTCCTCCCTCTACCGAGCTGCTGTTCCAAGCTGGAATGCTTCAAGGCACAAGGGGCTGGCAGCCCCAGCTGTGGCTCTTGGTGATAGCAGTGGTGGGGGTCAGTAGGTGTTCATGGGGGCTTCTTTACCCCAGTGCTGGCAGCATGGGCTTTTATAGTTCTTTCCAAATTTTGCCTGCAGTGCTTGAGGCTTTGAGCTTGGGTCTGACTCCATAGGAGGAGTTGCTACTTGTTGGGATATAGATTGGCTTTTTTCCATCACGCGGCGCGCCCTGAACTCAGAGGTGATATTGGTGTTGGCATGACTTAAATCAGTAATTTAGTACAAGTGAATGCAGTTTTCATGCTGAGTGAAAAAAAAAAAATTATTCGGGACCAAATAGGAATGATCTTAGGATCAGGAATGCAGGCGAATAAGAAATGTGGTCTAATGGAAAAGAAGAGAAGGATTATAGGAGCAAGGAAAATAGCAGGTATTGGCACAAGAGGATATAAGCTCAGTATAGTGCACTAGGTCCTAGGAAAGCTTGTTGTTTTTGTCTGACATGACAAAAAATTAAGAATATTCAGCATCTCATCACTTAGGATTACAAGAAATAGCTTTGACTGATTTTTACAGATGTGTTTCATGAAACCAGTTTGAAAGGCAGCAGCGAATACACAAATGTTTCCCATTTATTGGGAAAAATTATTCCCTATTAATCTAGGCTTTCTCTCGTGTTTCATACGGGCAGATGAAGGTACCATATATCTCTGTACTAGACATGAGAGCTGATGGTGAAATTTGTTAAATCATCCACTGTTCACAAAAATGTAAAACTTAAATGCCATTTGTAGGAGACTGCATCAACGTTGTAGCTTTTTTTTTTAATTAAACTTACATAAAACCAAGGAAAATAGCAGATCTTTGTTACTTTGTTTGCACTGCTTGCAGTGTCCGAAATACCAGTGCTGTTACAGGTCTCATAAGGTAACTGCATACCCAACTCTTAATTCTATTTCTATATTACATCAGGTCTGTGGATTAGGAAAGTGAGATGTCAAGAGTAAATTTAGGTTGGGGCTTCTCCGCCAAGTCCCCAATGCTCCCACCAGTAGCTTAGTATGAATGAGTCTGTTTCTTTAAAGACTTGAAGTAAATATTGAGTAGGGTTTCCTAGCAACATTTGTAAGGTTAAGTAAAAATCAGACTTGCCAGGTGTTGCTTCCAGAGCACACTAGCCTTTCTATTTCAACATTTATACATTTGATACATTATCTGCAGTACGAACTGCTGAACAGAATCTGATAGTATTGTAAATAGATAATTTTGCAGAATCATATGTCCAAGGGCAAGTCAGCTGAAATATTATTCTTACTTTGGGATACAGTTTTTATTCAGCTGTGTATTTGTACTGTACTTAAACTAATGGAGACTAACCTTACTTGGCTTCTGCACGTATTAGCTATAGATATGTGTGTGCATGTGTGTGTATTTTTAAAATACAATAATAAAAGCCACTGTTTAAGCCTGCCGATAAAACATTTGTATTTATTGGTTTTTTTTCGTAGTAATCGAAGAAGTCATGTGTGTCCCAACTGGTCTCATGGCTTTGCAGAGGTCTGAGGTACAGGTGGTAGAATCTCTTGCAGAAACCTTGATTTTTCTTCAGCTTTGATTTCTAGTGACAGGAGAGCAGATCAGCCTGAATACTTTCTACAGTGACATAAAAGTAGAGGTTTCCTGTTGTTTTAGTCTGCTCAGTAAATTGCATGCACTCTCCACAGGTGCTTTGGGATGTGTAAGAGGTGTGTGTGCCTGTGGTATGCCTGTTGTGGGTGGGATAGTTCCCCCTTGAGAAACACAGGAAGCTGGAATTTAGGTTAGCCCAGGAGAGATAGATAGACAGATAGATAGATAGCAGAGGAGAGCAAGGAATGGAAAAATTTGGTTGGCTGCTTCCAGTCCTAAGTTTTTGAGTCTATAAATAGAGTCTATCAGAATATTTCTATTTAGTTCTGGGGAAAGTCAGCTGCTGTGCTGGGGATTGGCTGTGATCCCAGAATGAGGAGGGGAAGGAAAAAAAAAAAAAAAGATGATAGGAGGCCTATTGAAAATCTACCAACAGACACCAGTGAAATCGAGAAATTGGAAGATGCTGTATTTGGGCTTCAGTTTATTTTTCTGCAGCTCTGTCAGTGCTGGATGCTCTGCAGAGTGGCTTTCTCTGTAGGCTGCTGTGAGTTTCTGAGTTAGCCAAGCCCAGCAGGCTGGTCCAACCCACCAGGGTTCATAGTTCAGAAGCCAGGACTAAAGCCTGATAGCAGGAATTAGCGTGGAAGTTTAAGGAAGCAGCATACTACCCTCATTCCATGCTGCAGTGGCGAGCCTGAACAGCCTGCCCTCTCTCTGGGTTTGATGCGTTTTATAAAGGGAAATGGAGAAGTGAAACCAAAAGCTGAACTTTCAGCTAATAAAATTAAGTTACTGTGTAAATGGTGATTTTTTTCAAATATACGTAGAAAGGTGTTGATGATAATTTAGAGTGCAAACTAGCTGAAGTATGTTATGATACCAGAAATAGACATTTAAGGGAGTCATGATGAGCTTTGCAAACAGTTGAGATGCTTTCTAGGAAATGTAAATGATACACTTGAAAAATATTCTGAGTTGAGATTCAAACACAATGTACACCTAGATTATAAATAGCAAGTAAGTTTAAAAAATACAGTATTTTTAGAAGGTGCTTTAGTAACAGTAATAGATAACCTTTTAGCAAAACTCCCTCTACCTTCCCTGTCCCCAGCCCTGTAACCCCAGAAAGAAGGGTGATCCTTCATACTGTATGTGGAAAAAGCAGCTTTGGTCAAATAAACAGCATTATGTAGGTAAGCTGAACCAGAGTTCTCAGAGGAGCATTTATTCACATGCCAGGGTTCATAGGAGCTGAAATTATCTGAGCAGCAAATGAGCTTTTCCAGTGCTGAATTAATCCCAGAAATGTCTGTGCTCTCACTGAAAATAAAAACGTTCATGACAACGGTTTTGCTGCTCAGGCTGTGCTGGCAACTCGTTTTTTCCTTCGTCATTTTTCAGGAATTGGGGAAAGGGGTTACACTGAATGTTTATGGCAGCAGGAGAAGGGGCAGAGCAGTGCCAGTGTTTCCCCGTAGGTGCGTGCTGCCTTGGATGTCCATTCATCACCAGTAAGATGCTTGCTGCTTCCAGATTTCCTTAAATATTACATGAAAATGTCCCACCCATGCTTAACTTAGTTTCATTTTTGTTTGTTTGTTTTTTATAAATGAAATGCCTTTTTTTCATCTTTCTGTTTGTAATAAATCATGAATCTTATAAAACAATTTTAGCTCTGCATCAGTAGGTGCTTCGGTTTCTCTGTATTAGTTGGAATAAAATCTTGCACTAAATGACTTCCTGAGCTCTCTTACTAAGCCTTTTTGATTATTTAAATATTAATAGCAGTAGAACCATTTTAGACATTGTTGAGTGGTATTAAATGGACACATGTAGGTAAAATTTTCATTGGACGCACAGAAAAAGGCAAGTGTTTTGTTTTTGAGGAAAGGATGTCGATAAATACTTTGGTTTTGATATTTCTTGAAGAAGATTGGATAAAATGGTAAAGAACTATATATTTTTATCTCGATGAGATGTGGGAAAACAGCTCCTTAAAAAAAAAAAAAGAACTTCTTGCAGGAGAAAAATCTGTCAGGAGGTTGAAATCTGCCCTTGTGAGAATTAATGACTATACCCACTCACTTTCCATAGGGCCAGTATTATACCAGGTGATAGCTGTGGGAATTAAAACTCCTAATTCATTGTGACCATGAATATTGCCTTGAAGAAATGCTGAGAAACAACTCATCTGTGGAGGGAGGAGGGGAAAATCAACCTGTGTATGGCCAAGGTAGATTTAATTTGGAATAATGCACTAAATTTGAAAAAACCTAACAATATCAGCTATCTGTGTTGGACAGGCTCCAGGAATATTTCAGCTTACAGTTCCGTTTGTCAAAAATGGAGAAATTGGAAACAGAAGCTAAACAACATATTAATATTTTATTTCTTTTTGGGATAAAGTTCTGTCGTGTTTGGAAACTTCATTGAAATGTTGTTCTCATTAGAAGAAGCAGCTCAAAATTGACATTAACTGTTCATTGTGCCACTTGTTAATTTGGATTTTGCAAACCAGTATGATAAACTGATCTGGAATGAAACTGGAATAGAGTTCTAAACTGATTCTTGTAAATAGGTCTGCAGACAGCAGATGTTTTGCCTCTTTCCAGAGCAGTACATTGAAGATGTATGTTGCATATCAAAACCAAAAAACATACCCAAGACCCAAATGAAGCCCCAAGCCCCCTCCAAAAGTCAAATCGGCTCTGGATTTAATGGTGAATTATAATTCACATTTTCTGAAATAGCATCTGCTCGAAGTTTCAGAAGCAGACAGAATTGTGTCTTTAGAGGGAGGATTTGATCTCGCATCAGTTAGAGTCCTGACAGCTTCTCCTGACACGTTGCTTGATGCATGGTCTGGCAGACAGGCTCCTGCATGGAACTTTTTTCTTTGCAGCAGTGGCCCCATTAAAATCAGTGGGACTGGCCACATAAAAAAGGCTGCTGCAGGTTGAAAGTTTCCAGTGTTTCTAACTTACATCAACTGTTTTATATTATGCTTTTTTCCTGAGTTGTTCTGGCACTTTGATTCTTGTCATGCACAGCGTGCATCTTTTCACACTCCCAATGCCTGACTGTGATGGCTTGAATCCTTCATTATTTTGTGATTAATTGTAGAGATACAAACATTATCAAATCAAAATCCCCAAAAGGCCTCTTTTAAAGGATCAGCCTAGCTTTTTGATTGAGCTGCCCCACAAATTACTTATCTGGTGGCTGTGTGGTTTCTAACATCCTGCTAAATTTGGAACAAGTCCATTAAATACTTTCTGCAATATCTGGGGAATAGAAAAGCTTGATAAGTTATTTCGTCCATTGCTTGGGTCAAGCCTTTAAAGAGATGGCAGTGCTGTGTTGAATCCATTAAGTAGGAATTCAGTGGGTGAGCAGAATCATGGCTTGTGTTGTCAGTGGTTGTATTAGGGTGTTCAGTGCAGATTTTCAAGTGCTAGAAGTCCAATTTTTTGTCTTTCCGATACATGTAGACTCATAAACTGCAGTTGCGACTGTACAGGAGAAATTGTGATGCAGGTGAGAAACAGCACAGCAAGGAAAGTGCTTTGCATTAGCTCTTTTGTGCATTGCTACATGTGGTGGTTTTTTAAAACAGATTTTATCCCTTGGGATCTAATAAAAGGCTGGAGAGTTATTTGGTTTATAAACCTATGTGGTATATTATTTGGATATTCAGAGGGAAAAGGTCAAAGAATGTCTCTTGTGTTATCAATTCCTCTGTGGGAAACTATATTAAAAACTTGAAAATATAATACTATATAATTTAGAAACACAATATATAATGTGGGTTGAGAGACAATTACTGTGTTGTATTTCTCTGTATTTTCCATTTTACTGAATGCATTTCAGCAACAATTGGGTTTTGGCTGTAATGCTATTTGTAGCAGTTTCATGAAGCTGCACAGCAAATTACTGTGGTGTACCAGATAAAATCAACTCCTCACTTCATTCGTGAAAGTCTCGTTATGAAAAGCTCTTACTACTGCCTTACGTAGGTGACAATGGGTTTTGTCCATGTCTATACAGTTTTGTGAAATCTCCATTGTAAGTTTTAAAGCAGTTTTAAGATGGACATATTTTACTTATCTAGTCTGTCATTTTTCAGAGTTTATTCATTTAGAACTGTAATTAAAACACAGACACATAGAACATGTCTGTTTCTTACAAAATACTGCTGCCTGGGATGCAAATGTAACTTAAGTATTCAGCAGCTAAGCCTGACAAGAAATTAAAAGTGTATTGTTTATAAGTGTTTAAAAACAGAAATATGTTTGTTGTCAGTAGCCTTCTTGGTATTAGTGTTCCTGTGCACCTGAGCTGGTAGGTATTTTCCTGGTTTTGATGACCAGCCTTGGAGTGCTAAATGGCTCACCCTGACATATTAGGAAGATTAGGCAGATTGGGTTAAAAAAAGGAAATTTGGGTTGCTGTCAAGTGATGCTTTATCCCAGGAGCATGTATTCCAAAGAGTAGTGACAGCATGAGGAGTAATGGGTACAAACTGAAAGAGGAGAAATTTAGGTTAGATATTAGGAAGAAATTCTTTCCTGTGGGGGTGGTGAGGCACTGGAACAGGTTTCCCAGGGACATTGTGGATGCCCCCAGCCCCGGTAGTGTTCAAAGGCAGGTTGGATAATGCCTTGAGCAACCAGGTCTAGTGGGAGGTGTCCCATGTCAGGGGGGTTGGGACTAGATGATCTTATAGATCCATTCCAACCCCTTCACATTCTATGATTCTATAAATCTGATGGATCTGTTAAGAGAAAGAAAGCAGATGTCTTAAAAATGTATCATAATGGATGGCAGTTCTCTGCCTCCGTTTTCATCTGGCTGCTGCTTAACGCAATTTTAGGAAAATCTAGAAGTAAGTTGTTTTTTCTTAGTAGCAAGTTCATACTGGGCATTCCCAGTGACGTGCTGAAGGTGTTTCGGCAGTAATCATGACCCACCCTCCTCATCCTTGATGTCCATGGGGACATCAGCCCTGCTGGTGGGCTTGGGTTAATGGAGCAGATGTTGCTCTTGGGCATTACTGACTTCTGCAGATGTGTGAGAGGTGCTTAGAAACATCTGAAGAGGCTGGGAATGCTCTTGGTTCTCCCTTCTGGGGGAGGTGGAAGTTCTGGAGGCAAAGAAGGGGGACATTGTTTGGGCATGTGAGGTGTTGTTTACATCTGAGTAAAGGTCCCATGCTTATTTTTTATGATGGACTCGAGCATGGTTTGATTGAAGTGGGCAAGCCAGATATAGGAGGTTGCTAATGACTTCAGGTAACTCAGGATAAAGGATGCTGAAGTGGAATCCATATTTATTCTGTGATCTGTTTCGCAGAAATTTTCGGGTTTTTTCCTGTCCATCTGTATGGATTTCAGTCCTTCTCCCTCTTCTCATTCACTGGTGGCTGGGAGTTGCCCTCAGGAGGGGCCTATATCCTCCACCACATGCGGGAGGAATATAAGAGAACTCTTGGCCAAATATGACCTCGGTGAATGGTGTCCCTTATTATCATCCTCAGTTAAGACTGTGTATGTTCCCACATGTGTTCCTTCAGGTTTCACTTCAGGATCAATGTCCTAATGGCCTTTTAATTAGACCAACAAGGAACTGGTCTGTCCAGATTTTCTTGTCTCATCAGAAAGGCTTTAAGAGACTTTCTGTGCAAAATTTCCACATGACATGAATCTGAAACACCCTGCAGAAGTGTATTCCCCACTGGTAAAGCAAAATATATGCACAGAAGTCTCCTGCTGATTGTAGGTCTGAAGTTTCTCTGGTTTTGTAATCAACAGGAAATTTTGGATACAAAATTGTGATTATTTACAGAGAGATTCTATGTTGAAGTGTGTGTGAATATTTAAAAAACGTTCCTGTCTGTCCTCCTGGCAGGAGTGAGATGAGGTGTGCCCCTTTGTGGCCCATTCCACACAGGGGCTTGTGGGCAGTGTACCCCCTTCCTGCCACTTCCCTCTGCTGAACTCAGCAAATGAAGGCAACTACTATGGAACTTTTTTTTTCCATCTAAGACAAATTTTATGATATCGTAAAATTAAAATTTATCTGATCTTGGGAATTAATTTTGGGTGGGTTAAGGTGGGTTTTGCTGTCACCTTGATTTATATAATACTAGTGTAGTAGTGCTTGTAAATAACTTTCGCCATTATGTAAACAACTCGCTTTCCTGGTGATACTGACAGTGTCATGAAACCAAGCCTGAGTGGTAGGGGAAAGTTTGTCTTGCACAATAAAATTCAGTTTTTCTTGCTGCTCAAAATACCTTTTCACTCTTACCAAGGAATATTAGAAAGCAGTGTTGTCTTTTTTGGTTTTATTAAACCAAATTAAATTATTTAATTAAATTGGTTCTTTTTTAGAGCATTAGATAGAATTTGACTATTCACTGTATGGAAATACATGCTCATTGTTATTTTTCTTCATGCGGAATTCAAAGTACTGTAAAATGAATTATTATTTTAATACTTAGCCTTTATTTTATTACTGCTCCTTTTCTCCCATAATGGCAGCCCTTTTTCAATTTTTATAAACCATGGTATCATTTGTAAGTTTAGTTCAGGAAGTGGGTATATTTTTGTAAGAAGAGGCAAAAAAGGGTTAACATCAACTTTCATGACAGTTTCCATTTTTTTGTTCTACCAAAATGATTTTATATAAAGCACGTATCAAACCATTGCAGATCTGTTGTTCTGTTCTACTTTATTCCCTTTTTTCCTTTCACCGTTTCAGTACAATACACATACATATTTCCACTAATGAAATTTTAAATGGGGAACCTATCTCAAACTGTTGATCACAAAACAGTAAACAGGCTTTTCCTCCCTTACTCAAAAAACTCCTCTTGCTAATTTCCCTTGTGTGTGTTGTGAAGCCCCAGCAGGGCGTAAATGTGTATGGCCACAATGAAGGATAAATTAAGAACTGCAGATAATACCAATCTTAGCCTGCCCTGTTTGTACAGCTCCTTATTTCTCTGGTAAACCTTGAGAAAGATTTTATTTACTTGCTAGGAAATCCAGGAAGTGTAATTAAATGGCAATTAAAGCATAGAAGTTATTTCATGGCGCTATCGCCTTGCTTGAACTCGGTGAGTTTCTTTAAGAAAATACTGAAATACTGTGCTCGAGTGAGCTGCTACTGCAAATGAGACAGGAATAAAAATTACTCCTGCTGGCCAAGGAAGGGATGCAGTTGGTTGAAAACTTGTGTGGTTTTGTAGGAATACTGGAGCAGATGAATGCGGACACTCAAAATACCGTCGTTGGAGAGATGGTGTGTAGAGTCCCAGGTTGAAGCTAATGTGAACAGAATTAAAAATAGCAAGTATGACAGGCGCATTAATTTTTGAACATAATTTATGTTTTGGAAAATAAAAACAAAAGCTAAAGTTTAAACGAGATTTGTCCTTGAATTGGTAATAGCATTCAAATGGAAATCTTAGCAATGTGAGGTTGCTCTATGGAGCATAAGAGGAGCTCCAATGAATAATTAAACAAGCGATAGCTAATAAAATATACAGCACATTGCTTCAAACTTAAAAATTGTAACTCTGCCTAAGGGATGAATGTTTTTCATTACTTTTTAATTGTTGCCAGTGTTGACCTTCAAGGTCTTTTTCTGGCAGATAATTTGTTATGGTAAGGATGAGATCATTAAGTATTTTAGCACAAGCCGCATGATGCAAATAGTTTCCTAATATTATAGAATGCTGATGTGGTAAGGGTTTGTTTTCTCAGGAATTTATTCTCCATATTTAGTGATATTTGGGATCATATCTTAAAAGAGCAGTCCTACTGTAACCCTGCAGGACAGTGATTGTAGGTAGTACAGTAGCAAACGTCACCAATTTCTGCGGCAAGATTTTTGTGACAGGTTTTGAATTGTGATAAAAAGGCATTAATGTAAAGTATCAGCATGGTTTTTTGGCTCTTAATGATATTTGTATATTCCAAAAACAAATAGCAACTCTTCTCCTTTTCTGGGTTCATGAAAGCATCCACGCAGCAGCCTGCAGGTTTTCCCCCACGCTGAAGCGAACCTCTGTGGCATCTGAGGCTCCATGGCCCACATGCAAGAAATTAAATGTTTCTAAATTTTGCTAGTTTTATACTGTAACTCTGTTTTTACTGTTTTAGTATTTGCACAGGTAGGCACTAAAAATTTGTATTGTGCAAACACCAAATGCTCTCGGATTTGTGTTGAAAAATTTTAGTTTAAATTCTCTACAAGTAAACGTGTAATATTAATTTTTTTTTTTCATCAGAAATGCCTGCTCAGAGGGAAATGGCAGTGGGGAGGAGCAGGCTAGTGTATAAGCCCTTTTCCATATTAGTTTTCTAGCCTAAGGTGCTTGGAACAAACTGAATCAGTTGTTTGCTCGAATGTTTGTTGATAGAAACATTTATTGCTTGCACAGTTATGGATGGAAGATGAACAGAGCTATTGTCTCGTGTTCATCAAAGCTGTGGGCAGTCACTTGCAGGAAGTCTATAAATAATTCTTAGTGTAAAATTTACCTTGGTACAGCTTAGAATCTGAAGAGAAAAGCCTGGTGATGTGTGGGACTGGGGCAGAGGGCTCTGGCTTGCAGGTCATCCATCTGCAGGCAGCTCCCTGCAGCGAGGACGCTCGGGTCCAGCCTGCCTGTTCCTAAGGAAGAGCTGGAAGGAGGGGAGGAAGGGCTGCCAGCAGAGCCTGGACTTCGATGGATAGTTAAGGGTGGCCAGGGCCGGCTGCCCATACTTTGGGGAGAGCATGGCAGCAGTCTTGGGAGGGAGAGGTGAGCTGGGAGGGCCTGGCCAAACAGGGGGTCCCTCTGAAGTAGGGCGTGTTGTCCTGAGATGTCTGGGCAGGATAAGGGATGAATGGCAGGAACGGAGCCCGCTCCCCCTCAGCCCCATCCCTGTGCCTGCCGTGTGCCAGGGGCTCCCTGGGAAGAGGGTGGTGCAGTGGCTGGCTTTCCTCTCTACCAGAAAGGGAGGGAAGAGGGGTCCCAGCTGTGTGCTCGGATTGTTCCAGCCTCAGGCACAGTGTGCTCTGGTTTCCCTGCAGGAAATGCACCTCCACAGTTTGAGTCTTGGCGTGCCTGTGCCGGCTTTCAGGTTTGGGCTCTTCTAAATCAAGGAGGGGCCCCAGAAGGAGCACCTATCCCTATTTCTGGTTTTCCTGGTGTTGCCCCTTATTCAACTGCACGTTAAATGAAGGTAGAGTTTTCCAGTGCTCAGAGGTGTACAGTGGTGAAGTAAGTTGATATGAACATGTAAATGGTGTTGTTTAGTTACCTTTGGCTTATTTTCAGAGATTTCCCACTTACTTGTATCTCAGAAAGATTGCATAGATATTTGTCTAACTTATTTATGATCAGAATGAAGACTAGAAGCTGTAGGATTGTCAAAGTTACTGCCAAGTAGAAGTAGTAGAGGAGGAGGTATTGCTATTGAAAAGGAGCCTAGTTTATTACAGATCTCTGGCAAGGGAGGTATTAACACTTGCAACATTATCAATATGTTGTATCTGCTGAGATAGGAAGGCAGTTTAGCCATGGAAAAACAATGTGCACAGCGGAGGCCTTGCAGCCTCCCTGCTCCTCTAAAGATGGCCCCTCTCCCCAGGGGCTGGAGGTGGGAAAAGCTGGGTGACGGAGCTGGCTGTAGACTCCAGACCCTCTCCCTCTGGGTTGATTGGAGAGGAAACCACCACAGAGGGTTGTGTTGGAGTGTAATAACTGGCCCTTGCTGGACCTTTTCTAGCGCCATCGGCACTGTAGCTCTGGTGAAAAAGCAGAGATGCAAAATGGTGATGAAATAGCACTGAGAGCTGGCTGTGGCTTGGGGCTGCAGGGTGTTCAGCAGACCATCCATCTGCCCTCGTGCATTTTTGGCTTAACAAGTGGCTGTAGCAGAGGACAAGAGTAAGAACTGGGAATTAACAAGCCCTGAAGACTTACAGTGCTGTTTGTTGGTGTATGTTACTTCGTACCTTCCAATGGTTTTTTTGTTGTTGTTTGCCTTCAGCAGGTTTGCATTCCTGATCTAAATATGATGACTATTCTTAAATTCAAACAAGGATGTCTGACGCCATCCGAAAATGTTCTTTTTGGAACATTCGCCTCAAAAGAAACCAAATGCTGACTTTAAAGAAAGTTGTGATTTTGAACCCAAATGATTCAGGATTTGAATAACATATTCTGGAAACATGCTTTCTCAAGTCAACTAGGGAAACGGCTGCTTGGTGCAGCATGCATAATGGTGAAGAACTGAAGGAGCTATCAGGAATGCAGTCTCAGAGCCTGAGCAAAATTAAGCATCATCTAACCATGTTATACACCCTGCAAAACAGTAGATTAGAAGTAGTGGAAATTATTATCAAAGCTATCATTTGATTAAAAACAGTATTAACTCCTTAAGAGGAAACACTGTTAATCAACTTGTACTTGAACTGGGAATTCAAAAACACTCATCGACGTTGTATTACTTGCAGGAAATACAGTACTGCAAAAATCCAGAAGCATAAAGACAACAATTTGATATAGATTCTTACGTGGTAGAGAATTAAGATGCCTCTTTTTGTTGCTTAACTTGAAGCACACTTCATAAAAATGAACTTCCATGTTGTTGTTGAATTAATTCAGAGGTGAAACCAAAAAGCACTTTTAAAAATCAAACCCAAAATGCCATAAATGACACAGGAGATCTGAGGCTCCTTCAGAAAACAGTCAGCAGTTGTAAAAGTGTCCCATTGACATGTAAAATATTCCCTTTACTTGTGAAATTGTTCAGTTAGCCCATTGACAATCCCTACTGTTTTTGCATTTATTTCTCAAGCACTGCAAAGAATGTTGCTAAATTAGAACTGTGATTTAGCATGCTGCAATTAATTTGCATTATGGTTTTCATAGGAATGGAAGAAATTTGCCAATTGTGTGTTTGCTGGGCCTGTTAAATAGTGTCTGGCTTGCTAAATACAATTTTCCCTGCCTATGGCATTGTAGGAGAGTTATCACTTGTATTTGCCTTGCAATCTTGGTGCCTCCCTCTTTATCCCCCATGTTCATTTAATGGTGGACCAACTTAACTTGTACGTGGAGTCTGATGAGAGACTAGAAATGTGTTGAAGGATGCAGCGATGATCCCCTTTTACCCATTTTTGCCAGTGGTTTATTATTTGTGCTTATAAAGTGAAATGAACTAACTTAATGTTTACTTACATGTGTACATATGCATCCATATCTCTCCAGTGTCTCTGTGTGAGGGTATATGCATGTATGTGTACTGCAGGGTTTAAAATTGTTTTTCAACAGCTAGAATTACGTGTATTAGTTCCCAGTTTGTGTGATCCAATGGCTCTTTCTTCTAGTAAATCACAGACAAAATGCTGTGTGACACGGGAGGAAACTGCCATCTCTCTGGAGTGTGTAGTGCATGTGCTTGAATTCCTTCAGCATCAGAGTAGCCTGCGCAGCAAAGGCTTTACATTGTCCCTGGGTCCCAGCTGAAGCAATTTCTTGCATTTCCCTTATTTTGAGCCTTGGGTGTTTGCACAATCTGAATGCTTTTTTTTTTTTCCTGCCTGTGTTTATATCTGTAAAGTGGGTGTAGGGAGAGCAAATGCCTGAAGTATCAGGAACTGAAACGGGATGTCTCAAGGCTGGCTTAAGGCCAAGATGAAATACATCTCTCTTGGCAGCAGGGGTGCTTGAGGCAGCCCTGTGATACTGGATAACTTTTTTTTTTTTTACTTGGTTAGTCCTGTCCGTACCTCAGCTGACCTCCTTTGTTGGGTGGCGGGCAGGGCCGTGCTCAGCAGTCGGGGCCCCGCGTGTCCCTGCTGGAGAGAGGGCAGGAGAAGGTGCATGCAGTGAGCGGCGTTCTCGGCGTGTTTGGTGGTGTCCTGCCCTTAGAAGATGGCCTGTGCACCTGAGGGCGAGCCAGCCAACGCTTGGCACGGGGAATCCACGTGCCAGCAAAGGACAGGGCTCTTGCCTCTCCCCCTTCTTCCGTGTGCTGACTGAAAATGGTGCCCACTGGGTTTGTGGTGCCTGCCCCGCTTGGCATCCCCGAGGAGATGTCCCCCCATGGCACTGTGCTGTCTGTCACCTGTGTCCCTGTCGGGCACCGGCTCGGCCGTGTCGGTGTCAGTGACAGGCAGCAGCTGTCAGAGTGTCTCAGCCCTCCTCAGGATGAGTGTCCGCTCAGCTCGGGCAGGAATGCATTTATGGCATGCTTTGGTTTCTGTGCCAAAGACAATCAGCGAGGAATATGGCTTGGGTCAGTATTTTCTTAGGGGCCTTTCCAGAGAAATGCAACATATGGCTGCTGGCCCAGGGGAGCTGTGCAGCCCCTGCGAGCTCTGCAGCTGCAAGGAGCTGTGGCAGGCCCAGGAAGATGCTGCTCTGAAAATTTTGATGAGGCAGAAAGGAGAAGCAAGGATTAATGTCAATAAGCGGCTGCAAACAGTTCTCAAGGTTCCCCCTGCCAGCTATAGAGCCGAGTGTCTGGCCTGTGTGCTTGGCACCCTTCCTCTCCAAGCTTTGAAAATGTTGCTGGAAGTTGATGCTTTCACTGCTGATTTTCTTTTTTTTTTTTTTTTTTCCTTCTTTTTCCCCCTTCTTATTTTCTGCTTCTGCGTATGGATGCTGGCAAGAAGCAAGATTGAGGTGAAAGCAGAGAGAGCAGGCTGCTAAGGGCTGGGCTTGCTGGGAAGGCAGTAGGGTCCTCTTCTGCAGCAAATCCAGAGGTTTTTGCAGCAACCCCCTTCTGCACTCACTGCTTGCTGCCAGGGGCATGATCATCCAGCTCTTAATTATTACTGTGTGAGTTTTCACCTTTCAGCTGTAAAGGAGCAAACCATTTAATTTATGGTTTTAATGCCAGAAAAAAAAAAAAGTGGGTCAATCACGTATTAATAAGCTATTGTATTAAAGTGGTGATAACCTACTGATTTTAAATAGTTTTTAAATATTTCGGAATAGCTGCTGCAGCCTCTGTGCAACATAGACATGCACATGACAGAACAAATGAGGGACAAAACCTAGTGAGCATTTTTAACTAAAAATGCAAACATTTTGACTCATTTATTGCCTGGGGTGAAATCAATGGCATTTCATAAAATATCCAACTGAAATAATTAGTAGAGTAGTTAGAAGTGTCAATATTATCAAAAAAATTTCTTATTGTTTTATAATAATTTATGTAGACTAATACTACAACTATTCTATAATAGCAAAATACATATTATTGCCTAATTGTCTAATTATCTAATCTAATAATGCATAGTTATTTCAGTTTAATACAATAATGTGCAAGATGCATAGTTAGATAAGTTTTTCCAGATTTCTCCGGCTCCTACTTTTTTTTAATTACTTGTAGCATTTCTACCTGTATGGAATTCTGCAAACAGTGATTACTGGATTAAAAAAAGTTCTTTTTTTTTTTTTTTTCCCCCCCNTTTTCCCCCCCCCCACAAAGTTTTGTGAATACAAGGAATACAAATAAAAGATTCCATGTTTCAGGCACAATAGAAGTAGGATTTCTTTAAGAAGTAAAAACCTGCTTTTGGAGGAGGACACTGACAACTTGAAATTTGACAGACCAGGAACAGTCTTGTTTGTTTAAAATAATGTTTCACTTTTATGTAGTTGACGAAGGGCTCGGGTGAAAGAGAGGTGCAGGATAATCGAAATTGCATGCTGGTAAGATTAAGTGTGTACTTTGTAGGTCATTTGTTTGTATAAACAAGAACCTGTTGCTATAGCTGATGGCATTTCAAAGAGTCTTAAACCTTGAGAAGACCAACAAGAGTGAAAAAATCATGGATTTCATGCATTTCCATGGATTGCAGTGCCGTTCCTTTCTCAAAGCTACCCAGGTCAGTTCTCAGGCAGCCTGATGGGAGGCGTGCTGAAGTCAACTGGAAGTAGGCTGTTAACTTTTAGTATGTCTTGGAGCAGAGCTCAGGTGAATTCCTTTGTTCCTTGGAGGAGACACTTCGGCACTGTGTCAGAATAATTTAAAAAAGAAAAAAAAATCTTTGCAAGATTTATTTTATTTTTTTTTTTCAATTTAAGCAGTGAGGGAAATTTGTAATTGGACATGGTTATCAAAATATGTAAAAATGGTGCCGAGAAATGTGTTCTTATCTCATGTAATTGCTCTGTAATTGTTGGGGAGGGGAATCAGATTAGGGAGGCTAAGTATTTCCAACGCTGAAGTTAATGTATTTTTGCAAATAGTGAATCTAACTCTGCATTTCTTGAAGTCAGTGGGAGTTTGTGTGTTTTGCAGATTTGGAGCTAGTATTTGCAAGTTCTCGGCTTTATGTAAGCAAGTTTGAGTTTTTTGGGGTTTTTTTCAAGAATAATCAAAACTTTTAATCAAAGGATTCATTTATGTTTAAAATATTTATTGAAGTAGGAAGTGTTAATCTTGAAGGTATAATTTTTTTCTTGAGTTGTCTTTCTCTCCTACTCTTCACTATCTCTTTTAAAGCTGAAATACAGAACCATTTCCATCAAGCTTAAAAGTCAGTAAATTAGTGAATGTTTTTCATGCTTACAGATTTTTTTTTTAATTTGGTTTTGATTTTTTTGTATTCCTTGAGTATGTTGTTATGAAACTCTTGCACTTGCTGCATTTTGTACCTGAAGTTAAAATATTTGTGTGGCACATTAGGAAAGCATTAACTAGCTTTAGTGATTTTTTTTTTTTGCCAATTACTACCTTTAAACTAAAATTTTTTACATATAAAGTTACTGTTTTCATGTCAATAACTTCATTTGTGAGAGTAAGTTGTTCTTTAAAGCCTGTAACTCTTCTTAGTTCTTCCAAAGATAAAAAGAGCAGGCAAACACATCAAAACTTGTGCTGTAGATTGTGATGTAGATGGAGATTAGATAGCTGAAAACCAACCCTCTGTGGAAGTTGTGCTTCACAACCATTATGGAACTTCTGAAAAACATGCTACTTCCAGCAAAAATTGTCTCCTTGAATTTGGTGCAAGAGCAAGTATTTTTGCTGCTGTGGAAGCTGGTTCAGTTTTGTTTCCATGCTAACCAAATTTGCACTTTGTTTGACACTGTATGTGGTGCTCTTGCTGCCGGGGAGCTGCAGCAGCTCTAACGTATGTGTAGTAGGTACTGTGTCTGTGGAAGCAAAACCAGCCCTGGAAACTAAATAGTGATGGCTGGGTCCTATAAAACCTGCTTTGAAAAGTCCATGAGAGCAAAGGAGCAAAAGGAAATCTCCCCAGTTCTATGAATGCAGAAATGGAGACACGGGGAAGTGGTTTTCCTAAAACCATCCAGGGGTGACCTGCAGGTTGTGGGGACAGAAATGGAATTGTCAGCTCTGTATCAAAGCACTTTTACTATCAGCATGCCTGATTTTTGGTGTGAAAAGAAAGTTAATACTTATGCTGAACTTGCCAAAAATCAAATACTTGTTACAGCAAGATGCACGTCCGACAGGGATTTTCATGTCTTTGCAACCTTTACTGGTATCTTGCAGAACTGGGATCTAACCTGAGACATTTAGTAAGATGCAAAGGTCATTTAAACAAGGCTGTTGCTGACTTGCAGTACTCTGAGCAATTTTACATTCTTAGCTAGGAGGGGTGGGGTGGGGGTGGTGATGGGGAAGACTGTCAGGGACTTGAAAATCACTCTTTCCAGCCCTTTCAGGACTGCAAGCAAAAGCTGTCTGTTTTATGTAAGCTAAAAATTCCTCCATTCTCTTCTATTGAAGCTGAAAATTCATTTTTAGAATAGAGAGACCAAGATACCAAAGTTTAAAGATTGAATACTATTAAATTCAGAGGTATAAAAAACCACTTAATTTTTGGGAATTGGGCACGGACTTCTGAGAATCGGACAAAAATGCTGCAGCTGGAAGAAAAGAAAACAACGTTTTTCTGAAAGCAGGATTTTTTTTGAAAATGTACTGATGCTTATGGGGTTATTTAGAATGTCTCCAGACATAACATGGGGTAGGGTAGGAGTGGAATAGTCGGAAATTAACCGAAAGTTTCAAGGCTACATAATAAAACAAAGGCAGGTCACATGGATGTTCACTTCTTGTAGGTGGAACCAGTGCTCCTTTTATTTCTGTTTTAATAGTGGAAGGAGCACTCGGGCTGTGCTTATTTATAATCGTTGATCCTTAACTCTCATCCATATTCTCTGTATTTACACATGTGTTCTCCCTCATAATGCGGAGTAGCGATTTTCTTTGTCCTTTAACGACTTGTTTCCTCTTCAGTCATGCTTTCATTCACTTCCTTTTGGCTCTTTCTATTAACTCTAGCCTATTCTAATTCCTGCTTGTTCCTGCTTTTTACCCTGTCTTTCCTTTCTCCCCAGCCCTTAATTCTTCCCACCATCCTGTTCCTCCTTCCTTCCTGCCTCCTGCCAATGGCTCAGATGGTTTTGAGTGACCAAGATGTGGGAATATTGCATGATGCATGTGGAATGGAGCAGTGCACTGAGAAAGTTATCCCCAGAAGTCAGTACTCCTTTCAGATTTCCCCACTGCTGGCAAACAGCTACCTTTTTGCACTAGGAAGCCTTAGGAATAAGCCCTCAGAAGTTGGGGTTCCCTGTGGCAGAATCCTGTGGAAGCCCTTCTGGAAGTGGGTGCTGTGCAGCTTGAGAGGGCATGGAGCAGTAATATGCACTCGTGTCGTGAGGAAACAGAAATATGAACCAAACTGCTTAACCCAGCACCTTATACTTCTGCTGGAGTAACTTGATTTAGTAAGTTAAAATGTCAGTACTGTGGCTGTAGCACTGCTATTTCCTTTCCCTGCCTTCTCCACGACGACACTCCAGGTTTTTTAAAAATGTCCCCCAAAAGAGGGAAAGATCACAAAAAACACGCTCTTAATTGCACGCAGTTTTTAATATTCCTGGGATCTGTTTTGAAGGGTGCATTTGACAGAGAGAAACCCAGCAGCCCCACACTGAATCCTTTGTCCTTCCTGCGGGGTGAAACAGTAGATAGCTTACTGTAAGTGTGGCTGCCTGCCAACCCGTGGCGCAGATTCTTTTTTTAATACTGTAAACTGGCAAGAAATCAAGAATTGCTGTTCTTCCTTTTATTTACTTTCCCTTCTGTATTAAAGAGCTCAGTAAATAAGAGAAAGTTAAATGTTGAGTGAAGGTTTCATACTGATTAATCATTAAATAGCAAAGAGTTATCGGTTCGGGGGGGGGGATTTGCCCCCTTTTTTCCATTTCTCTTTGGTTGAAACTGGAAATATCAGTTGCTTCATCTGGAATAGATTATCACAGGGAAAAGTCTGTGCAGTTTGAAATGAGGACAAGAGCAGAATGCATCCATCATGCATAGTTTAAAATAATCTGCAAGACTGCTTGTGATTTGATCCTTAGATGTACTTCCTCCCGATTTTCTTCAAAACTTGTGTTAATAATGAGTACTCTATCTCTAGAAAAGGCTTTTTTGTAGAGTGTGCCCCCAGCCTCTGCTTGTAAGTATTTTCTTATTTGAACAACTAAGCTTCCTGAAATAGCTGCTGAGTTTTTTGTTTTGCTGTTATATTTAAAAGTGGTAGAGGGGTGTGGAGTTCCTTCTGCTGCTTCTCAAATCCAAGGCATGCCTTGCAAGCTACTTTGCTTTCACGCTAGAAAGGGAATCGGCATTGCTGCTTTTCTCGTGATTGTGTTGCTAAATTATTGGCAAAATTATCCCCAAGCAGAAAAAATGATGCTGGTATTGATATAGTGCACATTTGAATGATTTATCTTGAGAGAAATGTATTTCTGTGTGCATGATGCAGGAGGCCAAATTAAATTTAAAAATTACTGTTGCTGTTAAATACAGAGCTAATGTGAAAAATTAGCCTACAACAGATTGTTTTAAATCCCAAAGCGTACTGTGGTTCATTCGGAGGTCAATCTTGCTTAAAACATATTAAACATTTAATAATATCAATGTATATCTGTTGCTGACTTGATGAACCTACCATATAGGTCATGTATGTGCAGCTTTATTAAAGGCATTGTCGAAAGAAAATGTGGATTCATGTTTTGTTTCTTTTATACTTCTTGGCTAATTGGAAATTAGGGTTTCTGGAAGTGATAAGGAATAGTTTTGCTTTAAAAGCAGTGGACTGTGACTGAAGAAATCTGGGCTTGATCTGCCAGATTTCTTGAAATAACTTGCTCAAGCCATTAGTTGTTTTGTGGGTTTTCTTTTGTTTGTTTACTTGTCTTTTTCCCTCTGAGTTCTTCATCTGTAATATGGAGATAATCCTGTTCCCTTACCAGATGGCAGTATGTTATAGATAAATTAATGAATGTTTGTGGGACAAAGCAGTAGCACTTAATGGGTTCAGCATAAGTATTCACATTAATGATTCATGTTAAAGAATGATTGAAAAACTGCATTAACTCGAAAGTTGGGAGTGTGCTGTCCCAGAGGCAGAGGCTTAGTTTCCAATCTGCAATGCCCAAATGAGGGACACAAGAAATATTTATTCAGGAAATTTAGTAGTTTACAAGTTTCCTTCCTTTGGTTCCTTCCTTCCTTTAGCTAGAAAGATTTTTTTTTTTCAGACTCTGCTGGGCAAGTCTGGATTTCTGAAGTAAATTCTCTTTGAGTGTGAAAGGAATAGGCACATTTTTGTGGACATTTGTGCAAGTAACTTGGCATAAAAATTAATGAGTAAATAAACTATTTAAAGATGTTTAAATTTGAGAGATGATCCAAAGAAATGAGAGCAACTTTTCTAAGCAATTATTAAAAAAACCCAACCCTCTCCTGCAAAAGCACGGATCAGAAAATATCCCATCTCAATTATGGCCATCAGAAATCTTCCCCCCATTCTCCTTTTTCTTTTGAATCTATATCTTGAGCTTGTTCAAGATATGTAGGAAAGTTTTCTTGCAAAATGACAGGTAGAACTATCACAAACTTGTTACTATTTTAGGGGTGTTGGATAAGATGCATAATTATCTTGAATACAGTTTCGGTTTTGCTGCCTTTTCAGTGTAGCGAGCTACAGGGAAAATACAAATTCAGTCTTCAAGGATCCCCGACCTCAAAGGGAGAAATAAGGAGGTAACAACTCTACTTTCACTTGTGTTTTGCAGTCTTTATTTTTTTATAAATGTGGTTGTTTATTTTAAGTGTAAGTGGCATTAATTCATCCCTATTTTGTTGTCCCCATTGAGGGAAGATAAAGAAGTATCTGCACAGAGCTGGAGTTATAATCTGGCCGTATGACTTGAGAAGAGTCTACTAATACGTGATTCTCCTTTGATACTGTGGGCAGATTATCTCCAATAACTAGCAGATTTCTGTATATATTTTTAAAATGCGGGAATTAGTGCTTGATATAATTATTATAGTGGCTTTATTTAATAGAAAACAGTGCACTGCAGTAGCATTTCAGAGTTACTTTTGTCATGATCAGACAGTTCTCTTGCACATCTCAAAAGCTCGGGTTTTGTTCTCCTTTAGCTATATATTTGAAAGAAACAGAAAATGGTTTTATCACTTGCTTCCTACTGACATACTCGGTTCTTACAGTAACAATTTTCCTTGGCTGTTGCACCGTGTGCCAGGAGATTGCAGATCCTGTGTCTGTACTTAGACTTGATACCTCAGAAACTGTCCTTTATCCGATATGCCGGTAAGGCAATTACCATGAGTCAGATGAACCCTCCACTCCAGGTTCCTTGTTATGGGTCAGGCCAGAGCAAGACCTTTTCTGGTCAGGGAGCCAGTCTGTGAATTAATGTCAGTGAGAATTACGGGTAAAATCCCCAGCCATGGCTAGTGTCCAAAATCGGTAGCAAGACTGGTAATTTAAATGTCTGCCGCTCCTGGACAAAAATAAGCGGCTTGCATCTCGCTCTTTCTCTTGTCCTAGCAAGACCGTTCCATATTTGTACAAGTAAAAGCAAGAGAATAAGTTTGAGGAGGAGGAAGTGTGTCTTCCTCCTTTGCTTCAGTAACTTCATGTTTGTCCATGTTTTTTTCCCTAGCTCCTTAAACCGGAGGAAGGATGTCCCACTGATCGTCTCTCAGCAGGTCATGGCATAAGCTGCTCCCTGTTTTATCCCTCCGATGAGCCCATATACCGCTCGCTGCATTCACTCTTTCCTTTGCCAGGTCGCGTTTGATTTTCTGCTCTTGAACAGGGCTCAGAACAAGCCCAGTCCTGGCCAGCTCCTCACTCCCTCTCCTGAGCTGGGGGCTGCTGGGCAGAGTGACACTCGCAGCCCCGGGACCTCTGTGGCCGCCTGGTCTCCGCTGAGGCACCTGCGGCAGTATCGGCCACAAAGGGATTTTCTTTATTGCATTAAGCTTGCAGAGAGAAGATTTAGTAGTTGTGTCGCAGTGCCATTAGCCTCCTGTGACCCGGTGTCTCAGCAAAGCCTTCCGTGGCTGTGAAGAATTTGGTTCAGTTTGAGCAAATTCATCTTCATTAGAGCCATTTTGAGGGAAACTGTTCTCTCTGCCCACGGTGCCATCTTCTTAATTCTAGGTGGCTGGACCTACTGCTGGTATTTGAATCATTATTCCAGTCTTGAGCAGCATCCCATCTGGCAATGGGAAATTCAGAAATACAATTAATTCAGTTTCCTGATATCATATGGTTGTGAAACCCTTTCTAACAAACTTTCACACAGAAACAGAAGTTTTATGCTTGTGGTAATAATGTTCATAAAAAAATGCTTTGGTGTGCTTAGTGCAAAATAACATTTCAACTTTTGGAGGACGACCACAAAATCCATTGAAAAAATAAATGTTGGCAGACACATAGGCAAAGGAAATCTATCAAAGTTTGTTGATGTTTGTCTGCAGTGCAGACCAGTCAACAAATTCTTTCCCTATGCGAATGAGCAGCATCTCGTCACAACGCTTCAAAATCTTTAAATAACTTAAAGGCTCTTTTCTTTGATGTGAAGTTCACTTTGCAACACCTTGGTGCCAGGGATGGTAGTTAATTATTATCTTTATTACAGGTGTGGCCTGATTTAAATACCTGCATAAAATGTCTCATCTGTGGCACACTGATACTGCTTAAGCACTGAGTACTTGTTGTATGTGAGCCGCCTTCAGCTGGGGCATGTTCAAAGTGAAGAACAGAAAATGTTTTACCATCCTTCAGATCCTAAATGGAGCTCTGCTGAAATGTCATTGGAAAAATTGGAAGAGTCTGGACCTAGCTTAGGGAAAAAAGTAAACAAAATAGGATTTTTAGGTGAGGTGCCAGTAGGATTTGCCTGTACAAGTAGAAAAATGAGACCTGCTGGTTTAGAGCAGCAGGTTGCCTCTTGCCAAATTCCAGATGACAATGACTAGAAGTGACTTGGTCTGAGTCTTTTGGTGTGAAAATCCCTGTTTCAGCTGTGACTGCAGGGTGTTTTTTGGGGGGGAATTGCTCAATCATAGAGTCATAGAATGGTTTGGCTTGGAAGCAACCTTAAAGATCATCTAGACCCCTTTCACTGACCAGGTTGCTCAAAGCCCCGTCCAACCTGGCCATGAACACTGCCAGATACGGGGCATCCACAATTCTCTGGGCAACCTGTGCCAGTGCCTCACCATACTCAGAGTAAAGATGTTTCTTCTAGTGTATCATCATGTCTATGTAATTGGATTCCAAACAAATAGACAGGAGAGCTATCTGGTTTCTTTGGAAAAATGATCAGAGGAAGGAATATCAATGTCTCTGACAGATGGATGCACTGCAGTAATACCTGCTGTCCATTATTGAGGTCTGAGGTCCAGCCACTGCCTTTGCTTTCAGGCGTTCACAGACCTTTCATAGACTTGACATGAATTAGCTATTGGATAAAATGTGAACCCTAAGCGAAAGGACGTACTGCTAAGATAACCTTTAGTTCCCAGATATGGGAAGGATTTAAGACCTGTTCCCAGCATTTTTTAATTTTTGGTTTTTTTCTTATAGCAAATGTAAAAAGCTTTCCAATTAGCTTGACAATTTTGAGGGGGGGTCTTACTCTGAAGTTTCCATTCTCCTTGTACATTGCTTAGGAAGAATAAGCACATAATTTTTTGGCTGTGGATGCCTGTTGATGGAATTCAATGCTGTTTAACTGAGATAATCAAAGGGTCAAATAATTTTGTGAATTGTTAAGTATCATTTTATCTTTCGTGCAGTGACTGTGGTCCCTGGGGTTGAAGAACAGTGATTGTTATGGTTCTTTTACCATCTGGCACTGTGCCAGGAATACCCGATCTTGTGTTGCTCTACATGATGAAAAAATAGATAAATAAATAGGATTTATGAGTTTTCTTTACAAGGCTTTTCCAGAGGGAAATTGATTTTATTTTAGTCTGTACAAGACAGACCAAGAGAAGAAAAAAAAGGTTGTATTTGTCTCTTGCTTTCCCAGGTCTGGTGTAAATAAAAGAAGACTGATATGTACTTACAGATCTTTAAAATGCCTTAACAGTTTTTCTTTGGTTTTCTGAAGACTCTGTATTGTTAGTTCTGAAGAAGGAATTTTTTTTTTTTTTCAGTAATTTTGAATGCCCTTGGGCCCTCTTATGCAGAACTCTCTAATTCTTCATGACAAGCACCTTGCACAAGGCTTTTTGGGGTGGGAACCTTTCTTTTTAATTAGGTTGCAGATAAAGGTTCAGCTCAGTCATGTTAATGGTGGAAGTTTCTTCAGTGACTTTTCCCATCAATTGTATACTTTGCGTCAAGGTCAAAAGTATCACTGTAGTTCAAAAATGATCCCATAACCTTTTGTTTAAGGAAGCAGTAGTCTCCTTTGGAAGAGGCTTATACAAAAGATTAAATTGGTAGAATCAGGACTTCAAGATCAATCAAAAGGCTTTTTGTACATGTGAAGACATTCCATTTAATACTAAGCTGATATTTTCCACTTTGCGTGATTAGGCAAATGCAAAATCAAGTAACAGAAGTCAAGATCAGACACATTTTGAAGATTTGTTTGTTTTTAAAGTGCATTGCTCTCTCTCTAGGAGAATATACTTCAGGTAAATATTAGATCTGTCTGTAAACCGGAAAATCAACTTCTCATCTTACTTAAAAGGTGCCTTTGTAGTAAAGGCAATATAATAGCATTGAAATAGTGTTTTCCATGAAGAGAAATGCAATGTCATGCTATATTTAACTACTTTGTAAGAGCCAAGCTGTTGTGATGAGAAAATTTCAACAAAGTTTCGGAATTTAAAATGTATTTTGCAAGTCTATAACCTTCTTTGGCATTTGTCACATGGAATTATATACTGGTCGTCTTCTTGAAAGAAGTCTTAGAACTGTGTCTTTAATAATTTTCAAAATATGAATATAATTATAGCTTTCTCATGATAACAAAGGTACCAGTTGTGTTTTTTAGTGTAGAGATGGTTAAAAGCTGGTGTATTGGTCATCACAGATCAACATGTATGTATATTTGTGAGGTAAAAAGTAGCTGTTTGTTGCATGAAAGATAACCCAAGTAAAAATTCCTTAGAAATGTGCCGGTGAAAGTTTCCTCATGTCCATAGCTTTATGCCTAAAGGCCTAATTCTGTAGTTGTACCCAGAGACCACTGAGCAGAGTGGGATGTAACTGAGAAGGTGCTTCAGGACTGATCCTGTAGCAAGACCCGGCCCAGCCTCGGTCACCCTTTGCGGCATGGCATGTCCTGAAGGGCAGCTGCTGGATGCAGGAGGGTCACTGGTTCAGGAGAGTGGTCAGACTTTTAGAACAAGGGTGTGTTTCGTGGGGCACAGGTGTATCTGCATGAGCGTTTTGGTGTGGGTTAGGAGTGTTCTTCTGAAGCAAGTCTGCTCATTGTCCCCGCTTCCTGCCGACGTGCACGCATTGCCGCGCAGGCTCTGAGTGCGCGGGCCGGTTTCATTTTGGGTGCTGCTTAACCAGCAGATGTTTCCACCTGGGAATACCCATTCAGTCAGCAGGACCAGTCTGGTTCTAGCTGAAAGTGAAACCATCTGATCAAAGTGTGGACACTTGTCCTCGAGATCAACGGCTGTGGAGCTGCGCTACGGGCTGTTGTTACAGCCTGACTGCTGTCACTGTCCCTGTCTCGGCCAGGAACTAACAGCAGGTGCCTAGGGAAGACAGCAGAAGTGCAAGCACGTAGGAGTGCTTTCCCAATATATTTTCCCAGCTTTCAGCAATCTGCATCTCACAAACTTCCTGAAACAGAGATGGTATCTTTAGTTTAATAGCCCGTGATAGATTTTTCTTCCATTAGTTTGTCTTATTGTTTGTAAAACCGTGTGAATTTTTATCATCCACAATATCATGTGCAGTGAGTCCTAAGGTAGAACAATGTATGTGTTAAGAAGTACCTTTTTTTGTTTATTTTGAATTTACTACCTGATAATTTCATTTGATGCTCCTTTGTTCTTATCTTGTAAGAGACAAATGATTCCTTATCCACTGCCTTTATGGTGCTCCATTTATCATGGATCTCTTTGATACTACCTTGATTGTTTGTCTTCCAGGCTGGAAAATCCATGTCTATTTAGTTCCTTGATCAGAACGCATTTCATACCTTTGATCATCCTTGTTCTCCTCTCTGCCTTCCCTTGTTCTGTTGTGTCTTTCTGAGACTGGAGGACTGCATGCAGGCTAGATAACTTATTCAGTGTGCAGCATCTGTTGTTTAAATGCTGGCTTGAGGGTGTGTTCTGTGGTGGTCTACGTTTGCCATAATTTTTTAACAGTATTTGCTTTTTTTTTTACTACTGCTGAAACGAAATCATCATTTTTTTATATATGTCTCTGTTGAACACAAGATCTGTTCCTGTAGTGGTAACAGCTCACCCAGAGCCCATACTGTATTCATAGGTTTGTGGTTGTTTTCCTCCCCACCATTCCCTACAATTCTTTATACCTGCCAACACCGAGCTTTGTCTTCCATTTTACAATTTAGTCCTTTGCTATGTGAGATCAGTTGCAGTTCTCTCAGTAAGTCTCCATTTGTATTGCTATGAGCAACTTGGTATCAGTAGGGTACTCTTCCTGCACACCATTCGTCCCTCTTTTCCAACCCATTTATCCAGCTGTGCCCTACAAAACTCCTGTGGAACACTGGTAGCGACCTATTTTCATACAGAAACTGAATGTTTAATACCATCTTTTCTTTGCTGTCTTTTAAAAAGTTATGTATTTGTTTGGAGATCAAATGAGTGGATTGATCCGGTCGTGTTTGTGCTCACATAAAACGATTCTCTAGCAATGCTAATGGATTTGTGAGGCAATTGTTCAAATGCCATGTGAACTCTTCCCCAGCATGTGATATCTAGCTCTCTGTTCTTTGTAACAGTTCCTATCAATTTGCTCAATGCGTATGTCAAATTAATTGTTTTGTAGTTTTCCTGATCCTCCTGAGAGGCCTGTTAGGAGATTGGCAATGTGTTTGCTATCTCACACTTCTCTGGTACAGAGATGGCTCTCAATAAGATTAACATGAGCAGTAATAGCTCAGCTGTCTGTGCGTGAGTTCCTGCAAAAGTTGAGGGAGCACCATCTCAACACTTGTGATCTGTTACCATTTGTTTTGCCCACATTTCTCTGCTGACCTCTATGACTGATGCTTAAATTTTAGGCTGATTCTCAACCCACAGGCAAAGAAACCTACTCCAGTCGGGAGCATCTACCTAGCTTCTTCCACAGCAAGCACAGGGGGAAAACATCTTTTAGTTTTGTTGTTGTTTGTGGGTTTTTTTTTTGTTTGATTTGGTTTAGTTCTGTTTCTTCTTCAGCCTTTGTAGCTCTATGTAGATTTACAGGCAGATCTGTTCCACAGTTTCTTTTCAGACAGAGATAGATTATCCAAAGACAGAAGGGATAGACTTTTCTCCTTTGGGACAGTCAATGAACTGCCTGTTCCCCTTAACCCCAGGCAGCAAGAAGGGACCAATGCAAAACTCAAGCTTAAGTCAATGAGTGGACCTCCTTCAATGATGCCCTGGTGAGGTGGAGGAACTTGATAAACTTTTGAGTTGTGTGGGCGTTTTTTGTTATTCATTGCTGTTTATTTTGAGCGGGTTGTTTGGGTTTTTTTTTTTGGTGGTTGTGCTTGATTGGCTTTTTGGGGTGGTTTTGTTGTTTTTGTTTTGTTTTAATTCTCTTTAATATTTCCCCTAAAGACAGCTAGGAAACTAAACATGGCAGTTATCTTAGTGCAACTTTATGATTTCATAATTAAAGTCACAATGGCAGGAAATGCAGAAGTTTAGGTTTCGGTAGCAATATTGGCCACATATGGACTGTTTTAACTTCCTGCCTTTCATAATCAATTCTTATTTACGTACTTTGTGACCTACATTAAGAACCAAGAGTCTGGCAGAAACGTGATGATTTTTATCCTAATGATGCTCCTGGGAAGTTGTGGGGAAAATAAATTTTTTGGTTAAGAATTTAAGCGCGAGAAGTTTGAGTGATTTGCTGTGTTTTGTGTATGAAGCTGATGGAACGTGCGAGTGAACGGAGACTTCTGAGTCCTACCCCAAGGTTTACATGCTTGGTTTTGTTTCCAGTAACATATAGAGACTTAGCTGAGATTCTCTGTAAGAAACCTCCCTGTAAGCAAGGGAGAGCGAAGAGGAGAATAAAGGTGTTTGGATCATGAATAACTCTCCAAGGAGACCTGAAGGTTGAAGAAAGGGTGAATACTGTGAATTCCCTGGCAGACAAGGGTGTGGGCATGTCTTGAGAGAGGTCGAAATTATCTGTGGGGAGACAGCAGGTGACTTACAGATAACTGTGGAGCTTTGTCAAGGGCACCAGGTAAAAATGTGCTGCTCTGTCATACACAAGGTCATTTCAAACTATGCTAATAAGTTAGGGATCATACACTGCCGGAAAGCAGGATGTGAAACCCCTTAATGTGCCATGTGTGTTAAAGCAATAGGCATGAACAAAAAGGGAGGGAAAATAAATGGGTTTGAAGCACATTTTTGGTTCTGTTTTCAGCTAGCTTATTTAGAGAAGGCCTATTGGGAATCCACATGATGGGAATTTGAGTTGTATTGCTCTTCAGTAACACAGCTGACAGGGGAGAAGAACCTGAAAGTGGAGAGATTTGTGACAAACCTAGAGCTGAAGAGTGAGGCAGAGGATCAGTTGAAGACTGGCTTTGAGGCTGAAATCTTCGAAGTTCAGAGGCTGTGCAAGACCTAAGGTTAACTTCACCAAAACCACTAGAATCTGTGAGGATTGGACACAATGGGCAGCAACTGAAGAAACTGAAGTTGCAGGTTGCAGACAAGGATCTTGGCAGATACTTGTGAGGAGAGTGTTTGTGCAATGGGCATGAGGCATGAATGTACTCATCAGCCTAGACAAGAGAAGTGCTGGTCCTTCAGGAGGTGCTTGCAGACGTGCACAGCTATTTGAAGTCTCAGAAATTAATTGAACATTTTAATTTTTGTTTAGTTAATAGGTAATTTCTGCACTGTGTCAGTGTCAATGGTTAATTACTTGCACATTTCATTAGGAAAGCAAAAGGAAAGATTGTGCCTGGTCCTTGGCATGATCTGGTTGGTGTTGGCTGTCATGCTGTGCTGAAGTCAGTATTGCTCTTCTGCATTAATATATTGTTAATACTGCATATGGTTCTGCCGTGGCCAGGATATTCAAGTCACTGTGGGATTTTATTTTTTTTTTAAAGTTGTCCCATAGTTGTAACTCAGCAGTGAATATATGGTCCACAGAGCCATTCTTTTTCTATCTTTTGTCATTTTCAAGTAACCTCAAGTGTGACTCCTTTATATTATGAATGGTATATGTTTCCAGTTGTGATGTAATGGTTTGGCTAGTGGCTGAGATAATGAGCTGAAGGACTCGAGCTGATCTCATCTTTCAGCCCGCCAGACTCTCTGAATTTTTTTGCTAATCACTGCTCATAATGAATACTCACTTACCTAGAATATTTCTTGGTACTTTAAAATTTTTCATATCAAGCACGGGGTGAATTTAATAATGAGTCAAATGGGACTTTTTAGTATTTGAAAGAATTTTCTTGTACCTTTTTAGGGTAGATTATTTCTCAGATTTCTACTGTACCTATACCTCCTTTGTTCCCTCCACAGATTTAGAGAATTCTTGAGCAGTAAAGACCAGGCAGTGTTTGATGAGGAAAAAAAAGGTTTGCTTCTGAGCAGAGTTTACATCTGATTATGCAGAGCCTCTCAGTGCATTAAAACTGCTATATGGCATGTTTCATAAAAGTAATATTTTAGTAAAGGACGATCTCGTATGACATTGCTTCTCATAATTGCTGCAAAACACTGACGTTCCTCCTTGGGTGAGAGCCACAGCACACAGATTTGTGGAATGAATGCTTATAAAACCAGAGTTTTCAGGTACTTGTGGGGGCTTTTTTTCTTCATGTTTATTTTTCTGGAGTTGGCTGAATCAAATTGATTTAACTCTGCATGTAATATGTAGATTTTTAGGTATATTAAAGGTCTGTATTCATCCCACGGGTGGATTTTTGACTGAGGCATCCAAGTTCGCAATGCAGCTGCTGTGGTCTGCATCTGTAATCCATAGAAGCAGGGGGGTACTGCCAGAGGGTAATTTGCAGGTGCCTTTGTTTCTGTTCTCGATGCACAGGTAACGAAGAAGAGAGCAAATATCTTCCCTTCTTTTTTAATTCTGAAGTGCTGTCATCTTTTCAGCAGTGGGGTTTGGCATCCTACCTCCAGAGAGGTTTGCTCAGTCACAGCCTAGTCTGTGTAGGATGCTGTTCTCATACTGTTGTTTTTTCTTGTTAGAGCTTTGATAATGTGACTGTCAGGTTGGCATCTCGCTCTGTTTTGTATCTACAACCAGCAGAGCTTCATTTTTGCATCTCTGTCATGTACTAATGAACTGAGTCTTGAATTCTGCTGTTGCTCCTTGAAAACTAAGTGCCAAATTTGTTTCCACACAAAGCTCCTTCACTCAAGATGTGAAGTAGATTCAGATGTGCTAGCAAATACACTTTGTAAAGTTTGTCTTTCCCTGCTTTCTGGCTACTGATGGAAAAATTTGATTGCAAACCACTTTCTGAATATGCAGACTTCATCCGTACAGAGGTTTGGAGGAGCAATAGGGTGGCTTTTTATAATCAATAAATAATTTCAGTAGCATATGGCACTTGGGAACTTTAAACACTGATGAAATACAAACTTCCAAAAGGTGCCAACATAAAGAGGGATGTTAACTTCCAGGTAATTTTGCCCTTCCATTAGTTCAGAAATTGTAATATTCAGGAACAATGTCTCTACTGATTGTATTGTTTGTTTGTGGCATGCTCTACAAACCTGGCCATGCGACACTTGTTATGGGACTGGACTTCTCTAATTTTACTACTCTTTCTAAAAATGGACATTGAAAACACATTAAAGGAATGTGCAAATAACCTTGCTGTTATCAAGTGACAAGTCTGGTGGCAGTCCATGGTGCTTTTAGAACTGACTGTGGAGAGGATGACATGGTTTAAGGTCGGTTGTTTAAGGTGTTGTTAGAAGAGTTGGGCTGCAGGACAAAGAAAGATTCTTTGAGAATTGGGTTGTTGATCCATATCAGGGGCTACGTCTTCAATGCTGCTTCACTGCTTCACTGGAAACCAAGTGCTGATCTTTTGGGATATAGCACGTTGCCTGTTTTTACCTCCTGACACATAAGCTACTTACATTTGTTTTAGCTAAATTAGCAGATGAGTTTAGCCTGCCCTTTGTAGTCACCCACCACCTAGACATACTCCCAATTAATTGAGAGATGCAAGGGTGGAGCAATTCTCTCCTTATGCTGCTTGCGCTTCTACTGATTATGTTTCTGTAATTATTTAAAATTATATGAAAATTAAACAGTGTGAGAGGCCTAATCTCATGTAATATAGTGCATCGGACCCAGGAAGCAGCCATAAGGCAATTATTCAGCTCTTGGATGAAGAACTGTGATTTCTCTTCCTAGATCTCAGTACCAGGGGTAGGAATGATTATGGCATAATGAAAGTGCAAAAGTTTGCCTCTTGGCTTGTAGCTGATGAGGTTTTAATGTAGCCCTTTGATAGGCAGAGGAACAGAAAGCTTTATAATTTTGACAGTGGACTTTTATCAGATTTTATAAAAGGGATGGCAGGACAGCGTTACCTCTAGTAGGAGAGAACTGGGCTTGGTTACTTGAAAGGTCTCTCCCAGTCTTACATTTTCTGTTTCTGGCTAGAGGAGGAAGTTGCCCTGCCTGCGTGAGGGAGGTTCGTGTTGCCAACAGAGAGAGCCTGTGAGAGGGGAGCTCTTCTTTTGCAGAGAATAATGGAAGTTTTTCCACAATTCCCTGTCTGCTGCATATTAATGTACACTTGATATAATAAAATAATTTTCTGGATTTTATGGGGGGAAAATTATTTTTTCAAATATTTATAAAGGCCATTTGCCATTTAATTATCCAAATATTCCGCTTACATTAGTCTGTAACTCACAGTCACAATAAATACTTAGTCAAGAAAGATTTGCCAGTGCAGAGAGGGAGCACTGAAGTGCTAAAAAATACCTGAGCCAGGTAATAGCCAGTAGAAATAAAGCATAACCGCACCGTACTTTAAATAACATAGAGTTTGAGACTTTTAAAATATACTATTCTATCTTATTTATTTTCCAAGCATTTGTATTTTCTCCTGGATTTTCTTCTCTTATAGGTCATTGAAAGTTCCTTAGAAGTGTTTTTAGGTTTGCTGTGCTTAATTCAGGTATAAATCTCAAAGGGGAAAAATGGTGCTTCTACTATAATAGTGATATCCCCCCCAAATGGAAGTTTTAATACTGACCTTAAGGGGCTTTGACTTTATTCATCAGTTTATTATACTTCACAAATTCGTTTCTCATTTCATTTACAGGGATCAATTAGGAGCGGAGTTTTGTCTTGAAATAAAAAAAAAAAAATTTGAGTGCTCCTAGGTGTCACTTTGGTTTTTTGTGTTATGTGTATCCATATATATTCATATATATTTTATTGTAATTTAGATAATTTCATAAATAAAAGATAAAGACACACATTTCAAATTATATAAAATTTCAAATTATATAAAACAGTAATGCATTTAAGAGTAGTGAATAAACAGTTGTATTTGTCAAGTAAGGGGAGGATATATGATGTGATACTGCTGTGTATGTAAAGATATTTTAAAACTTTCAAGTAGCATTTGCACTGATTTCAGTAGAAGGTCAAATGAGTTTTACAAGAAAAAGTTCATAGTATTTACCAAAATGTTGATCTTTCTAATGGAATGGATTTGTGTTGTTTGTAATACCCATTCTTTATTCCACTGAATATTATATTTAAAAGTATAAAATGCAAATGCATAAAGCAATCACACAGTGGAAATGGTAGGAAATATTGCTATTTGGGTAAACTAAGAAAATATTTGTGTTCTCCACTTGCCAAACATCACCCTTTTACCAAAAAAGATGAAAACATACTATCTGAGTCATTGTACTGCAGTTGCTCATATAACATTTTCCATTAAAAGTGTTTAACAGTGAACGTAGGAACTATGAAAGTTTTTACCAAGAAAAGAATATCACATAAGGTTTAATGAGATTATGGATAAAATGTTAGTTTATAATATTCTTCATAATAAAGATACCCTTTGATATGAGAAAAAAAAATAACTGAAAGTAATCTTGAACTTCATCTGAATAAAAATGCAGCGTTGCTCCTTATCACTTCGGTAAAAGCTTTTTAATAGAATCCAAATTCTTTTTTTTTTTTTCCTTTATGCAGCCGAGGGGTCTTAGGATAGACTTGGAGACTGGATTAATTTTTCATGGCAAAAGCCAAAGTTGAAATAAATATTTTGAAAAAATGAAGAACCAAGCAACATTCTTGGGTTATGTTTTAGGGTATATTGTTTTGTTCTGAGTTCAGGTTTTGCCGTGTAGCCGAGTCTTGTCTCTTCCAAGTCATATTCGCTCTTACTGACTGTGATGAAAGACACAAAAGCTCAATATACTTCCACATGAGAACTTGCTGGCAAAATTAGAGCAGTCTTTGGCCAGAGTCTGAGCCCCAGCTGTTAAGTCATATCTAAACTCATTGGGGGAAAAAACTGGAGGTCAGTTTTCAAAATACAATGAACCCATAAGTAAGCTTATTAGTTATTCGTCTTTTAACCTTTTGAAGTAGACACACATTTTTGGGAGTATTGGTTTCTTAGGAGCTCCTCTTAAAACTTACACAGCAATATGAAGATGTAGAAAGACACTTATTGTGTTTTATGTCTGTATTAAATACTTCACTTGCAAAAAAACCACAGAGATAAAATACCAACCCAGTGTAATGTTTTCACATCATTTGGTCCCCACATGTATGGAGGCATATGGATACTACTGTTCTTCTGGCTAGTATTTCTAATGTGCTTTTCAAAATGGAATATAAATACTGGAGTATTTTCATTTTTCATGCTGTTTCCTGTGTCTAATCTCATGGGATGTGATGTAGAACCGCTAGTAAAGTTTGTTTGTTTTTGTAGGCTTGGGGGGGCGCGGGGGGGTAGGTGGGGGTTAGTTGTGTTTCCTTAAGTATTGTTAACTATGTGTTTAGATGTTGGAACTGGGCCAAGAAATTCCACCTCGTAATTACATTTGTGGTTTAGTGGCAGATCATAATACCACTGCCTTGAATAGCAGATAGGGGAGAACACACAAAGCAATCCTCTTGTCACTCTGTGAAGCACAGGCCTCAGGGATAAAGACCTGGTTTTGGATACAAAAATCACATTCCTAAATTTATTTTCAGTGCTTAAGGGAGATAATAGAACAAATGGTTGATTAATAAAGTAGTTTTACGAAATGTTGTTTGAAATATCTTAATTCTGGGTTATACAGTAATGTATTAGGTTAATAATAATGAGGAGGCGGCTGCATTGCAGTAGGTCAAGTTGTTGACTTTCAGATTAGTTCTCTTCTGTTTAGACAAAAAAGTAGCATCATTACAAACGCTGGAAAATGTGTGTTCAGAGTAGTACTCTTGAAACCCTGATACTAATACTACACATTGAAACAATATCTAGTGTTAGTATCCTTTAGTTCTTTGCATTTAATATCTGGATGTGGTAATTCATTACACTCTGTGTCTCTAGCTTAGCAGCTGTAGGGAACACAGAACATCAAGCCACCAAAAGGAGTTTTCCTGCATTTAATGTGTTAGCAGCTGCCACGCCACATTCAGTAGGAGCCTCCCAGCTGCTGTGCCAGAGGGGGAGCTCCCAGAGATATTGTGATCTCCCTCACCTGAAAGATTACTTCCCTGGCTTGTTCTGGAGCCAGCAAAGATAATGCATTCGTAATAAAATACAGAGAGCTGTACCAAAGCTAGTATATATTGGTTGCACGACTATTTGTGGATGGAGCAGCTCCATCCATGGGAATCTCAGGCAATTAGTGGCCATTCCTAATTCTACAAACCAAGACCAAAACCTACAAATAAAAAGGGGTCTTTCTGTCCCAGCGTGTTCCTGTTGCAAGACCCCAAGATGCAGCAGGAGCCCAGTGTTCATGGAAAGGGCAGACGATGAGTTCTGCACACAGATTTATTTTACTGGGCTTGTCTGATGAGCTCATCTCAGGTAGGACAGTTCCCTCTTCTGTCCAGGCATTAGAAAGTATCCATTAGATATTTTTAAAGTGCCTATTAGAAACTAAGTTTTCAGGGGCCTGTGCCAGCTTTATTTCTATTAACGTGTGATTAAATGAATCATTCTTCTCATAAGTCTCTATCAGAATTAACGAAAGAAGCGTGAACTTAGCATTATCCTACATTCATGTTTTTAGGATTATGTTGTCCTCACACCTCAGGCAGGTCTTCACCTTTGTGTTGTTACAGCAACAGTCTTTATCACAGTTGTATCCAAGGATGGATTCTTAGGTTCTAGATTTTCAAGGTATCCAGACACATGCACATGACAACAGTCCTGGTCAAATTTTTTGAGGTATATAAACAGAGTGGATGGGCTTATGAGTGGTTAGGTATCTAGCCTACTTAGATTTTTTTATTCCCTATGTATGCATTTTAAGGTACTGAAAAAACTTGAAAATCCAGCCCTAGTGGTGACATGAAAGCACATTAAACTTTCCAACCAATATTTGTTACATACTTTACTTTTAACAGGGAGCAGTGTCAGTATTTGTACCTCCTGAACTGTTTGGCCTTGCTTTGGGAGATGGGCTAGATTGATCTCTCTCCACGTGAAATGTATTTTTATAACAACAGTGTGAATTTACTTGGGAAAGCACAAGTCGCTGTTGGATTTGAGGCATAGTTTACCCCAGTCTGGGCTTAATTCAGCATGTAATTAAACACATTTTTAACTTTAAGCATATGAATAGTTCTAATTAAATTGATGGGTCTCAGTGCAGTTGCGCGATTCTGCCTGCCTGAAACAGACTGTGGGATTAGGACCTTCATTTAAAGTTTGCGCTTTAAGGAGTGCCAGAGTTCATCCCTGCTCTTACTAGAAACATTAGACTATTGTAACATGTGACAGTCAATATTCCTGTTACAGAAAAAGATAAATGCCATTTTTTGTAGCTTTTCTGAAGACTTTTACCTATTGGTTTATACAGAAGGTTGGGAAAGCAGCACTGATAAGTAATAACGAATGTGGTTTTGTGGTTTCCAGTCTGCCACATCAATGCTCTGCAAATGAGTTTGGTTTGCAGCAGGCACTGCATATTGTAAGCTGTTTCTGAGGCAATATTTAAATGTACTTCCCTGGCAGCATAGAAATATAAATAAACATGCAGTGCTAACTTGTAATATTATTAATTTGAGTGAACTTCAAAAGTAGCTTACCAAAACGGCAGCGTTATTTTTGTTGGATTTCAAAGGGGTTGTGCTGTACAGATAGCAATGTTTTATCAATTGCACAATGAAATCAAAGTGGAAACAGCGTTTGAAAAAGCCTTGTAGAGTTTTGTACTGATGTGCTAATCCATTCAAATTTTATTGTTAGCATCTGTACTGAGTGATTGGAGGAATTACCACATTAGGGGCCCTTGAGACAAGTATTATTTACATTTGTGTCAATGAATCTGATAAATGCATTTTAAAATTTAGGGAATCATGTGGTTATGCTATTAATAAAAGTTAAATAATATTAAATGTGAGAATATGATATTGCTGCTTGTCCTTGTTATTGCTATTATTATTATTGTTGTTGTTATTATTATCATTATTAACATTTTTATTATTGTTATTATTAAGATAATATTCCAGATAAACATCCCCATGTTGTTTAGCTGCAGCTTCTGCATTTATTAAATCATAATGATATTTGTGAAGAGCAAGGAAGAGTACATCATAAATTGATTAGCAGATAGATGATGTCCTTCCTCCATTTCAACCAGCTCGTAGACTCGCTGTTGACATCTCTCAAAGCTGTGTCTTTGCGGCTGATACAGTTTTCCTGGTGTGTCAGGGAGTTTGTGGCAAACTGTTCTAATGGAATTTCCCTACGCATGGTGGCAGTGTGGAAGATCTCACCACACAGAAACAATACTTGCTCTATTTGCTTTTTGTTTGATAAGCCACAGTGTAAAGAAGCAGCCTTTTTTTGTTGTTGTTTTGGGGCTGGCGGTTTTGTGTTCATGCTCACTGGTGAATAAGGTGCCTGTTGTCTGTGTGTATTTGTAGCATGCAAATATAACTCTGCTGTCACACTTAAAAGAGGTTGTTTGTATGTCATTGTGATGTTTCCAGTTAGCAGTGCTACCTGACTGGGTAAGTTTGAGATGGAGTGATTAACTTCATAAACATTTTAAGTGTGTTTGTACTTCAGCCACAAGTGTATTCAAGAATTACAGAGTACTTAAAATCACACGCACGCTGGGTAGAATGCAGGATTTCCAGACCATTGTTCTGCAGAGTGGCATTGCGTTCACATTTGCAGTGCATTAAGAAAAGTGCTTAACTGAATAAAATTAATTTAAAAACCTGTCAGAAATGACCAGATATTTTCCTGTTTTTCTCCACCACTTCTGGGTGTCTTAAGGACCTACCTTGCTGACATTTTTAAATAAAGCAAAGGTATTCAGTGGAGAAAATGCTAATTTATGCTATTTGTGCTTTATGTAGGAAAGGGTATCTCTTTCAAAAGGTTACATTTACCAAAATCCTTATGACATGAAGAGTTTTTTGTGTTCTGTATGCGGTGAAGGCGCCCCAGGAGGGGGGACCCCACGAGGCTGCTGTGCAGCTGTTTCCAGCTGTGTGTTCGGGCAGCACTAAGGCAAGGGGACTTGCACCCCACCATCAGTCTTTCTGCCAATAAAGTCATGGCTGGCCAGAAATAATTGCCTATAACACAACAGCACATGATCCAAAGCCTAGATGGATTGCATAAACAGTTATAATAGTTACAGTGGTGTTTCTGCGTTTCTTTTGGATTTTTTTTCTGTTACTAAAAGTCTACTGATGCAGTCGATGCATATTTTAAAAATAAGCCCTTTAAAGAGAAAATGACCATGGCAAGATTAAAACACTAAAGACTTGTACTGTTCAGTGGACTCCTCCCTTTGAGAGACATGTTCTGGTAAGAGCTGTCCAATTAAGAAATTCTGTGGGGTTTGCAGGAAGGCTGGTTTATTTCCTTTTATTTTCAATAGAAAAATGAATGTATTTCTGTGATGTGTTTTATACAAGGATGAGCAGGCACATGTTCCTTTTCTCAGAAGTCTTCCTTGTGCCTTTGTGAGAGGGCTGTCTGTATAACATTAGAATACGGAAATAAAATGTCTTAACAGCGAAGTTTGGTCTCGGTGCAAATATCTACAGACTAATCATGTTTGCTGCCTACACTGTATTTCCTGTGGTCGTCTGTTAAATTATGATCTCTGTCACGTAGTTTAGAAGCACCAATTGCTTTCATATGGTAATATGGAAAAGAATCATCGTTAAATAAAATGCTTCTTTGGCACTTATACTTGGAAATACATGATTGTGTAACTCCTAGGAAATTTGAGTTGTGTCCTTAGGTATTTTAGTTTTTTTCTGCACTATTGAACATGTCCGTAACTTATTTCTCTCACAGCCGCCTTTTTAGCCTGGTTAAGCTGTAGATCTTTCCTCCTCCATGCACCCTTCTGTTTCAGGCTACTGGATAATTGACTGTTGTGCAAGTGTTTTTGCCTCCCCTCCTCTTTAAGAGTCTTTTAGGCAGAAGCTGGGACAGAAGAGCCCAAATTTCACAGAGGGAGCCTGGCCTTTCCTCCCTTTCCTCCAGCAGATCTGAGAACTGGGCTCACAATAAGGTTGAGAAGGAGCTCAGTGAGCTGAACTTTTCTTTCCATGCTTTCTTAAAACTACATTTCTTCTACCTGTCAGCTTCTTAGATCTGTGCTAACCAGCTGTATAGCTTTGGTAGTTGTCTGCTTGAAGACTGAGCACATTGAAAATAGGGCACACCTTGCTCCTGGACAGAACCCTCTGTGTATGTGAAGGAGCAGCGTAGTTAAATACCACTCTAAGTCCAGGGTGGAGAATTAGTGAAATAGCCGACACCAACTTTGAAAGTTGGTTTGCATCCTGGAATTTTCAGCTGTAGGAGTTCATCAGCCTACTGGTCTTGCCTGCTGGTCTTTCAACCATTAGCCCACAGATCCAGCATCTTTTTCATCCCGTAGAAAATGATTCTGTGAGCGTTTTGATGACTCTCTCCAGAGAGATTGCAAGCTTCTTCCATGAATGAGCAGATAGAAATGATGTAACAGATACTTAATTGCCTAAAAGCTTACAGAAGGTTTAGCAAACTACCGAAATTTCAACAGTGAAATAAATAACTGGAAACATTACACTTTGGTGCACCTGTTTTATTTGAACATAAAGTTACTGTTTTGAATAGTTTATGTCTATAGTTTAAATTGCAATATGTAAAACTGTTTTGTATTAAAAACAAAACAGTACATTCTCACAAACTGGGCATGTTACACCAGAACTTTGACTAAGCAGTGATTCACAGCTATCCTCAAAAAACTGTGTCATGAGAAGTTGTAAAAAAGTATCCTACAAAAGTTTCATTTGGCAAGCAGAAATAGCTCTGCTACATTAAAATTTGTTTCTAAGTTCTGTCTAAAATGTATGTGTGGTGTGTTTGTAGCATATGCTGTAGTTCAACTGTATTTTTAATAGCTTTGTAACTGTTTTTCTCTCTACTTTGCCATATGAATTCTTTTCAGTTTGAAAACTGTTATGCTTGCATTCATCCCAAGAAAGGAATTATTTTGGGAAAGTTGAGAAAAATGTGTTTAGGCATTCTGTGTGAAAAAAAAATAATCAGTTTGAGTCCTTAATGGTTGTAATTGAAAGTTTCAAGGAATAAAAGAACAAAGTCTCTGGCCCTCCTGGGGTGGGAGGACACGGGATGAAGCACAGCTATGGGTGTGGTAGAGCTTTGATCCAGGTAAAAGGAATGTCTCTGGATGCTGTTGTGGGATAAAGCCTCACCACAGCAATCTCCAGTCCTGAGAACAGGCCAGGACTGGCAAAAGAGTTTTGTGTGGCATGGACTTAACATGAATGAACTTATGCCACCTTCTTTTGGGCTGTGAGTTATGAGGAGAGGCTCCCTCACCATGAGGATTTCTTGTTTTGTGTGCTGCTGTACAAGGATGTAGGAAAAATGCTCCAAGAATCCACAGAAAATCATGTCCAGTGGTCATGAATAATTAAATGTGTAGCTTCTTAACCTCCATTGGGTTTCTTGATTTTTCTTCTCCTTTTTGAAGTTTTTTGGATATTTTCTAAGGCCCCTTTTTTAAGACCCTCTGCAGTCAGGAAAAGGGACATTAATTTCCACGGGAATTTTCCCCCTCAAGGTTCCTTTGGAAGCTGATGTCCTTCACAGCATCCCTGGGCACCCCACTGGTGCCGTGAGAGCCACTGTAGGAACACCACAGTTTTCCCATGCTGTTGGTCAAGCTTAAGCAGAAAAGCCCAGGATAAACACACAGATGTGAGGAGTTGCTGTGGCATCCGATGGCTTTAGCTCAGCTCTGCTGTCAGCCCATTGCTGTTTGATGCTTTCAGTGTACTTGGGGAGGGGGAGTGGGAGAGAAGTGTGGCTAACTGGAAATAGGCTGCATAGGGGAGAAGACTGTATTGCAGGAGTGATTGCTTTCTAAATAAAGAATTTCTGTCTCTCGAGAGAGAAATCAGGAAAAGGACCATAAAGTTCCTGTTGTCCAGCAGAAGAGAACCATCTGCTGGAGTTATGAACAGTTGGCTGCGTTTAATGGCCAGTGGTTGATGGTCTCTGCTCTAGCTAGGAGGAATTAGTTTATTCAGTGCAGGTGATTGAAAGCATACTATAACACACCAGAAATAAGAAAGGGAAGAAAAGAAAAGAAAAGGGGATAAAAACTGTTTAAAAACAAAGATATGGTTCCACAAGGACAGTATTTTTCTATTTTTTTTTTTATTACACATTTCTCAAATCGTTAAAAGGCACTTGCACATGCCATGTCATGATGTTTGTGAGTCATTAACTTCATCTTCAGAGAGAAATATGGCATTTTGGCACTTCCTTGTCTTTTTCCTTTCTTTCTTTGTGGTTTTCCGTTTCTATTCTGCAAACAGTTAGGATGAACTAAAGCATTCTCTGTTTTCCACTAGGTCTCATTTGCTACAGCTTTCTGCCTTTAAATTACTTCTGAACCACAGAATCTGGCAGGGCTTGTTGGAAGGCATTTGAGGACAACTACTTGATCTGGAGTACAGCCATGTATGGTACTTGAAGGCATAGAACAAAGCAGTATAAATTGAGATTATTTTACTAAATGTTTATGGCTCTTCCAGGACAGCCAGTAGAATTACAGAAAAAAAATCTTAATTAGGGCATAGCATGTAAATACTCACTTTTTATTGCATTGAGGAATGCTTTTACCTTCTCTGTCTTAAAACAAAGGCCTGTTTAATAGCTTTTCCTTAGTCGTGTCCCTAATCTAACATTTCTTGTCTAATTGTTGGAGATCAAGTACATGTAAAGAATTGCTAACATCAGGGGCATTGAATAAATGATTTAAGGAGGACTGGCTAGGAGAGGAGATGAATCACGCTTCCACAACCTTGCAGCCCAGTTTAAACTCCATACTATAAAACAAGTAAATGCAAATGTTAATTATAATAATAATAATAATAATAGTAGCAGCCATTTAAAATATTTTGGACCAGTTCTATCCTGATATGTACTCACAAAGCCTCACTAGACCCTTTGTGCTCCTGCTATGCATTGCAGGTACATGTATGCAAAACCAAAGGTTATTATGGAATAGAGAAATTCAAGCCATACAAACTTTTTTTGCGAGGTGTTAAGTCATATTTTTTGCCTCTCATAGCCATTAAGGTTTATGTTCTTCCTGCAACAAGATCTGTGTGTATTCAGGAACTTTAAATATTTAGAAGCATGTTTTCAAAACTTGGCTAGTTACTTGAATGCAAATGAGAGGGATCAAGGTCTTTTGTACAGTTTTCCTCGGGCAAAAGAAAATGCCCATGCAAATAAGGTAGATCAGGTTATTCCTAGGCGGGTTCCAATTTGCTCACACGTTACAGGTTAAAAATCACGAACACAAATGGAGATTAGCTTGAACTCTTGAGGTGTTTGATAAATAGACAGTATTGCATTTTCTGTGAGTGTTATTTCTTGTAATAAAAGGAACAAATACAAACTTAAGGGCATTCTAGATGTGTGGAACATCTTTGATTTTAGTATTAAGATGTGTTTGTTGCTGGCAAAAGTGTGTTTGTATTTAAAACACACTTTTGAGGTCTTAACTAACAGCGTTAGTAACTAACACTAATTTAGTGTTTTAAATTCATTATACTCATTCTATAATTTTGTGGCTTCCCTGCCATTGGTAATAATGCAGTAATGAAAATGATATGCAGTGCTTGAAAGGTTAATGTTACGTGTTTGGTTAAAATACAATGATTACACCTTAGAGATGGATGCTGGTTGTTTATTTTCTGTGCTTCCTCTGTCAAGTTTACAGTCCTCCAGCTGAGGAAGTGCTGGCTTGTGAAGTGTGTCATCAGTACCTGAGTGTCCCACCCATCTAGTCTCTGTATTGTGTATTTGCCCCAAATCATATCAAATGGCTTTTGAAGGGTCTGAGTGCTTTCTTTTGTTGTGGATTTAGTATACACAAAGCAGTAGATACATGCATGAAGCACCCAACATACTCCCAGGATCACGTCCCAGGCTGTAAGGGTGTGTATTTGCAGGAATGTTGTCTTTGAAATCGTGAAGATGCTTTCCATGTATCCCTGTAACAATGTTTGCACTTGAGGAAGGCCAGCAATGAACGTTTCCCTTCTGTTTTCTTTGCATTGTGAGTTCCAGACAAAGACAAACTCTGCCCTGATGGAAAATGCTAATGAAAAAAGTAAAATGACATATTGCTGATTTTAATTCACAGCTGTGCTTTTCTGGTTTAGTAACGGCATGTCACGTAATTCCGGTTCTCTTATACATCTTGTTAATGAGCAGAATATTTCATGGAGAAGCAGAGTTTAGTGTGCTTGTGGCTAACTGGGCAGGAGTCACTGTTGTGTCAGTATTATTTGAGCTACAGCGAGGGGTCGCAGGGAAGGGAATTTCTTTGTGCTTTAGTAAAATCTAGAATGCTGTTTTTCTCACTCTCTAAGAACAGGTTGAAATCTTGTGTGTCTTGTTTCCTTGGGCCAAATGTGGAATTTGTTTAGATCTCAGTCAGATACATAGTAACACATTCACATTCAGCAGTATGAAATTTCCCAGACTACTTTAAGTGATGCCAATTAAGTTCACAGCCACATGAGTCACCTAGAATAAAAAAGAGAGGAAAGTGACCAAAAAAGCACATAGCCATCTTTGCATGCTAAAGATTTAGGAGATATGTCTGAATAAATATGCGTGAATTTTATTAAGTTTATACTCCAAAGTGCCAGTTAAATATGTGCTGATGAAAAGCTGCTTGATTTTGAAAGGTAAACAGCAAATGCAGATATATTCTACTAATATTAGAGGACACTTAACATGCATCAGACTTGGTTTTTGAAACGGGAGGCAAGACAGCTAAATGCAAAATTTTCCAGAGATATTCCTTCTTTTGAATGTGCTGTCCAATGAGCTGTATGTAAAAAGAATTCATAATAAGCATAGGAGTGGCCAGGTAAGGTTCACCTCTTAGCACTGGGCACTCTGGAAAAGGCTGTAAATGTTACATGATAAGCAAGTTTAGCATAAAGAAGAAAGTTTTAACAAAAAATACCTCTTCCTTTCTGCCCTGGTTCGAAATTCAAAGTAATTCTGCTTGGGGGAAAAAAAAAAGGGGTGTGAAAGTGATTTCTCCAAACGGTTTATATTTTCTGTAAAAGCAGAGAGCTGTTTAAATACCAAGGAGAAACTTGCCAGTGTTCAGTTTGTTCCTGATTTCAGCTGGACTGCAAAAGAGTGAGAGGGAGAGGGAGGAATAGGGGCGTTATTGAAGATATTACTGTCCTGCCTGTAGTGTGATACAGTGTCAGCATCTGACTCGCTGTTAAGGGAATATGGTTGGAATCACTGTATCTGGTGTAGAACACTTCCCTGCAAGGTGCAGGCATACATTTGTGTGTACTGGCAAAATATGGACGTGGGTAGAATGTAACTGTAAAGCTACTCGGGGATGTGCACATGGGCTACTTTGCAGGCAAAAAGGGAATCAAGCAGATTATGAATGGAATAAAAGAAAATACATCTGAAATGCAAAAGCAGGAAAGGCCCGAGTATTTTTGTTGTCTGCTCTGACCTTGTTGAGGGCAGGATAAAAACCACGTGGGATTTAGTGGATGACTGTAAATGAATGCATGTGTACACACATAAAGGTGAGAACCAAGGAGGGGAACCAGTCTGGAGAAAGGGAATTCCAGACGGATGAGGCAACACACGCTGAAGGGCAACCCCAGCTGCATGGTCATGGGGATGGGACAGGGAGGAATGCATGAGTGGGCAGTATTGGGATGATGGACACAATATTGGAGAGGCAGGATGGAGGGGGGCCAAAAGGAGGTTTTGAAAAAAACAGGATGCTAAATATAAATAGGATTCAGACATTAACTGTGTCACTGTGATATAATTATGGCTGTTACTTTGTTTTGGTCTGGAAGGACACAAATTCAGTCCTTAAGGTTCCAGTTTATAGGGGCTGAGGGACAAAGCTAAAAGAAATAAATAGTATGAATGGAGGCAGGAAATAACAAGACCACAAGTGGTAATGTAGATGGAGCAGGTTGCTAATGAATTAGGTAAATGAATTCAGTGTTCTATTTAGTTAGTTTTAAATTAAGAGTAATTTGGAAAAATTCCAAAATAAACTTTCAAGCTTTTCTAAAACTAAACCTGAAGAGATTGTTTTTTGTAGGTAGTTTTTTTTTTTTTAGATCTTCACATTCACTGACGTGTTTCCCACATATCTGTTAAGTTAAATGTGCTATCTCAAAGTCCATTAATTCATTTTTAAAAACTGTCATTCAGATTCCATGATGTGAATGTGTTTTAAATCCCTAGATAAGTTTATTTGGACAAATTGCATTTCAAATCTTGGACAATCATTGTCTTGTATTTATTGACTGGAGAAAAAAAAAGCATAGAATAGCTGATTAGTGCTGGTTGAAAAATGTACCAATCTAATTTTCAGGTGGTAAAAATGTACTCATAATTGAATTTAAACCTAGTCAAGGCACTTAGCAGTGCTTTACTGACTTTTTCGTCTACACAGAAAATTGTGCAAATAACAAAATCACTTAACTCGAATATTTTGTAATTGTAGCCTGTGTTCTCCTTCAAATCACTGTTGGTTTTTTTCCCCTGGATCAAATCCACGGGTGTCTTACACTCCTTTGCTTGCTCTCCGCAGCTGGCATGATTTTTTAAAAAACTTTTCCTTGTAGCTGGTGGTACCGCAGACAATTTTCTAAATCCTCAGCAGCTGCGAGGCTGCTTTGCACGGAGTGAAGTGCCCTCTCTCGGGGTGGGCTGGCTCTGCTGGATGACCCGCTCCAGCTGGGAAGCGGGAGCTTGTAAAGGGGATGAGCGAGATCAGGGAGGGCAGCTGTGGGATGCAGGCGGCTGCTGATGGGGGGAGATCTGCAGCCTCCTCCCCACGGAGCCTGCAGGGTCGGGAGAAGGAGCGGCGCTGCTGGTTATCCTGAGCTGTGATGGGCAGGTCAGTAATCCCTCCATGGGAAGACTTGGAAATGTTGTTTGGTGGTGTGCTGGGTCTCTCTAGGCTGGGACAGGTGTCTGCAGAGCACTGATTTGACCAAGCAGCCAATGCACCATGGTGTGGGGCCAGTCTTCGTGCTAGAACTGGTGCTTTAGATTTGGGGGGCTGGGGGCTACCACTTTTCTCTGAACTGAGGCTGAAGATGTGGTCGGTGTGCAGCCTCTGGGCTTCCAACCTCCTGCTGCTCCTCCCCTCCATTCCTCTGGCAAGTAGAAAGTCAGGAGGATGGTGGAGTTTTTGGTGGCTGCAGTGCCGTGTCCCTGTATGGGAGAGCAGCTCCCGAGCCATGGGAGCAGCCTGGGAGCGGTGCCTTCCCTAAACTGGCTGGGCTGCCCTGGGGGTTCCCCTTCCTGTGCTGCAGCAGGTCCTGGGGGAGGCACAATGAAACTTCCACCTTACCAGCTTCTTTCAGCAGTTTAAAAAAGGGTCTATTGATGTATTGATTGACTTGGTGAATGCTGCTGGGAAGCTAAAGGTGATAAGAAATGACCCCTGGGACTGCAGGACTGGATCATCGTATGAGGATTGCCCTTGGCCTTGCTGTGCAGCCATGCCAAGCTGTGTTGTAGTTCTTTACCCTCTCCTACATGAACATCATCTATTGGTTGGAAGCCTAAGATGGAGAATCTGTGGGATTTTTTTAGTTTTTTTTTTTTTAATAAGCTCCTAGATGAAAATCAAAAATCAGATGTGACATAATATAGCACTGGGGGCCTCAGGCCTTACAGTATTTCAAATAATAGTTGAAAGTCAGTGTCTTCTGGTAGCTTGACAAAAAAACTTCATTATTCTGTACCAGCCTTTCTACTGAGAGACTTGTGGTTTTGGTTTAGAGGTTTTCTGTTAACCTGCTGAAAACTTGAGATAAGCCCACCCGATTTCCCTGCTCTTCCTGTGACAGAGATACTCTGTCCATCAAAAACTTTGCCAAACCACTTCAGGTTTTTTGAACTCTGATTAAATAACTAAAACAACCATAGAAGTTACATCTTGCCTTTGAGGAGGAAGATGGTTAAATTTCACCTTGTATCCCACTGTGTTTTAATGCCACTGCTACTTCACCTCCCACTCAGAATGGAGGGAAATTGTGTGAGGGGCCATGGCCTGGGAGAAGGTCATTGTTACTGACTTTACAGAGAAGGTGGGTTGTTGGTATTTTGTGGTTTTGTTCCTGATTAACACCAGGTTACCTACGGCCTCTGAAAGCTCCTGTGCTGTTGTTGCTGTCTGATCTCTCCTTTTATTCCTGCTGCCCTAAGGTATATGTTTATTGAAGCAGCAAAAGGGTGGTATTTTGTTATGGCACGTGGGTGCATCCCTGTGCTAGCTCAGTTTAGCTGCCCTGAATAACAGAAATAGCAAATATGCAGGGACATGGGAGTATCAGGCTGGCACCTAGGACGCCCCAGGGTGTTGGGGGACGTGTCCTGGCTGCCAGCCCTGGCCACTGCTGGCAATCCTGCCGAGTTGTGCCAGTGTCACTTCACTGTATAGACGTGCAGCAAGTCTTGGTCTGACACTCCTTTTAAACCAGAATAAACTTACACCACTCCTTCTCTTTGTGTAGATGTGACTCCTTTGTAGATGTGAACCTCTGTGGTTCCGCCTCTGTTTCCTTTTTATCCCTTTGCACTTGTGTGCAGCCACCAACAGACTGCTCCCCTTTTTTCCCATGCCTGTGATGATACTTCCTTGGCATTTTGATGAAATTTAATCGATATGCCAATAGGTGCACTGATTAAATACAGCATTGGTGCCAAAATAGTGTCTCCCCTCATCCACTCGGCTTTGTTCTTTCTTTCTGAAAGTAAAACGTGTTCATGGTGTTTAGCTTGGTTATGGTGCCTTGCTGCTAAGAGCCTGTGCTGTGGCTGAAACTACTGTAGGGATCTGGTCTTACAGCAAAAAGAATCTGGAATGGTTTCATTTAGAGGAGGTTGCTGCAAACTGAGCTGCCTGAGGAGGGCAGGCAGCCTCAGGGCAGTATCTCCAGTGACTGCAAATTCTTTTTCAAGTCAGTTTTTACCAAGGCCACTATTGTATTGCTGGTTTGCAAAACAACCTTTACTTCTCTTTCCTTATTTCAGGAAGTATTGCTTCTTTCAGTGGTGCCAGTTTGGAAATGCTGTTTGATTGCCTCCTGTGTTTTTTGAATCGTGCTCTTTGCATGTGTCCTCATGCAAGAAGATGTGAATCAAAAAACACATGGAAATGCATCTCCGTACATTGCTCACATTGCTCAATCTGCTTGTATCATCTATGTTTAGCTTCTCTTCTACACTATAACTTCTGTCCCCGAGGCAGCTGTAATTTATATCTGTTAATTATTTTTCTGCACCCTAACATGTTGAAAGAAGAGAGACTGAAAACCCAGAGAAAGGTGCTAAAGTGGAGATGAATGAAAATATCTACTCTGCATGTCCAGAACTTAAAATGGAAGCAAATAGAAATAAGTTCTTTGGGATGTTATCTGCCTCTCTTTGTGTTTCTAACTCGGTGCTGAGGCATCTGATGACATACTTTGAAAAGTGAGAATACGTAAGTGCCTGTAAATCACTGGGGCTTGACATATGAGACTACTCATGTCTTTTGGTTTGTAAATACGATTTATATTATATTGCAGAGGATCTGAGAAGTCCTCCCTAAGCCAAAAATGAACAAACAGTTGGCATCTGCAGTTTTTCGGCACATCACTGCACATAATAACACTCCCAGTTTGGAATATTAAATGTTAATGGTTTCACGTGCATGCAATGCCAGTAAACCTGCTCTTCTGCCAGTGTAAAAGACCTCAGCACTGAGAACTTCACTGATGGGCCTTTTTTTTGTTGGCTGAAGAGTATTTCTCAAAGGCATAAATTCATGATCTTCACGTTTGTTTCCCTACAACTTGTGATCCGTCCAGTAAATTGCAGCTGGCTCATAGCAGGCAGCCGAGCGGGTGAGTCAGCCCATCCGAGCGCTCCCTGCGAGTCCGTCTTGGAAAGGCTGAAGTGCCAGCACGGCTGCTGCCGAGTCTTCCTGTGCACAGTCCGGAGCTGGAATCCTGAAGTAACATTTGCCTCTTGACACCGTTTATTGTAACAGGCTTAAATGTGTGTGACACCTATTCAGAGTTTAAAATCACTGCAGATACATCTAAAGGCAAGTTGGCCACAGCCGCTGTTGCTGTACGTGACGTGCCTTATGTCTGGGTGAGTGTTTAGTCCTGTCCTCCTGGCTGGAGGTCAGTTCTTAAAACAGCTGAAGTTTTTCCTCTCACTGCCGGTTTTTTTAGAATTGGTAGTGGAAAAACCATGTGTAAATGCACAGGAGTACTTTGGGGACTGTTGGCATATAAAACTTGTAGTATCTTATTGTTTCAGCTTCTGCTTTCAGAAGTATGTCCCTCATTCAGGCAGCTTTTCCAGGATGAGTGGGGTTTTGGGTTGCTTGGCTTATGTAGCATGATGAGGGCAATGCACGTCTGCTGTGGCACCTTGGTAGGGCTTTCTGGGCTTTTCCCTAAGTGATGGAGCACAGGGAAATAGCCCAGGTCACAGGACCTTACTGCTGCTGCTCAAGATTTGGGGGAAAATACAAGTGGGCATTACGAGAGAGGGTTGCAAAAGCAATTAAGGTGCCCGAGTATGTAAGTCTGCACATGATAGGATTTCCAGAAACACCCACTGTTCCAGATGCACAAACAAGTTACAGTTCATCAGCTATTTATGGTAATCGCATGTGCATTATTTGCCCCTGGCAAAAGCAGGGTCACTTGAGTTAAAGTGTGAGCATGTGCAATTACTGTGTTTGGCAGTTGATTCACAGTAACTTGTTATCACACGGCATTTAATTGAGCTTTTTCTTCGTCTTTCCCAACTTGCAGCAGAGGTGGTGGTAAATTTAAATAAAGGCTTTGTAAACATGGCCCACAGTGAGTACTGCACTGAGTATTTCCCCTCCGCAGGGACGGGAATTGCAGCTGTGTCCACCCTGCCAGGGACTGCCTCCATCCCACCAAAATGATTTCTAGCAGGAAAGTCCATATCATTGCAAGCAAAGCGAAAACTTGGCTAAACCAGACTTGATGGCTGCATCTGGTTTTGGACTATTGGCAGGACAGTGGTGCTCGGACATCGCTTGTGGCATTCAGGGGCTGCGTTTCCACAGATGGGGCCTGTGTCTGTTGGAGGGGTGGGAGAGCAGGACATTTCCCACTTCATCCTGGAAAACCATCTGGGATGAGGCCAGCTTTATTGTGTATGTTTCTGGATTAAAAGCCCCCTTTATCATTTTCTTTTGGAAAATAGAGGAGCCTTTCAGTTCCTGTCTGAAGAAATATCTCTGAATGGTTCAGGATGTCGAATTTGGGGCTTCTGGGATGCTTTCTGCTTTAAACACAACTTCAGAAACAGTGGGAAAAGCAGCTACAGTAAAGGCAAATTAAATTTATTTGCTGTACCCTGTCTTTCTGCTGAGGGCAGTTAATTCTGTTTCTGATTCATTAATTGCAAAAAAGTTATGTGAAAGCTTGAGTAGCATGCAAAGTCCTTGTCTGACTCTCTTTACCATCCTTAGGGGGACTTCAGTGGAAGCATAGGCAGGAATTCTGGCATGAGGCATGGAAGGAGGTTTATGTAGTGCTTGGGTCAAGAGCCAGGCATGGCACTGTGCTTTTGGGCCATGTGGGAGGCACATCACTAGAGATGATGAGTCTGAGCTTGGCTTCCTTGCTGCAGGAGCACATTCAGCTCTGCCCGACAGCTGGAAGGGCAGTCACATGCTGGTATGGCTTAGGACCCAGCACCAGCTGGAGCTGAACTGCATTTGTCCCGTATCACCAAGGAAGCTAAAACCCCATAAACTGAAAATTTAGTTGAAAATTCAGAATTGATTTTTTTTCATTTTTAATTTGACAGGCCATCAGCAGTCTTCATCAAAGCCAAAGCAAAGAGGAGGATTAAAAATTTAAAAAAAAAAAATTATGTAATTGCATTTCTTGTTCTGGTGAAAGTTGTTTTGTTGTGACATCTCTGAAAGCATTGGTATTTTGTACCAGCTTTGTTGAGTTGGATAGAAAGCTATAAAATAGGATGTGCTGGAGGAATAGATTGGTTTGTTAAAAATACTGTAGTGATACCATGCTAAAAGCAGTCTGTGTTCAGATCAGTATTTGTTACCTATACCACGAACGTGGCTTACTTCATAAGAGACCTAAGCAAGCTTTTTTAAGTATAGCAATATAATAATAAATGAAAATAGAACCCACAAAAATATTTGGTATCCATGTGGGTCTCTCTTGGTCTGACAACTCGCTTTTCCCTAGGGTTTGTTGTCTGTAGGGGTGAGGTCTATCACCAAAAAGTTACGAAGAGGGGTGGCTGAGAGCTTGCTTCTGCTTCCTCTTATTGAAGGAAAACCTGGGAGGTTTGAGCTCCTGAAGGGGCAGCTGGGTGGGGTGTTCTGGTTTGGGTTTTGGTCTTTCTTTGAGTGTTACGGGGTTTTTTTGTCTGAGAGAGACAAGTTCCTTATTAATCTGTAATTAAAAAGGGAAGAAAAGGCCATTTTTATGAACAAACGTTCACTTCACAGCTTACCTCGAGTTTGTGCTGGGTCATTCATTAATTAATCACTGCTAAATTTTGCATCTTTAGAGAATTTTTCCTCCTTGGACTCATTACTCCTGCATTTATTCTTTTAGCTATTGATGCCCATGCTCTTGTTGCATATGTAAATTACTTTGTTTCTGTTCCTGAGGTCTTGCCTTTGCATAGTGCATTTGACAGTTTCCTTTTGCAAATTAATGGAAGGTGTGGATAGAGGGATCGTAAAAGGCCCAGCAACCTGAGGAAGGGTGGAGACTGTGATCCTTTCAAAGGTAATAAGAAGTGATCTTCATCTTCTTTAATTTCTTTGCTCATTCTCCCTCAAAAATAATTGGCTAGGCAAATTGTGAGGCAAAGAATAAAAGGTCAAAACCCAGCACTTTCAGTTTTTCATGACAGTCATTTGGGAGCTAAACCCCAAACCGAGTGAATCTGGAAATTTGTGTGGAAATACATGGCACGTGCAGTACAAATATGAGAATACCTTTGAAGCATTGATTTTTTTATTCTTTTTTTTTGGTTGTATATGAATACTGCCTTCATGTACATTATAGAAATAACTCATCAGAAGGGCCTAAGTCAAGAAATGCCATCTGATAATGTGTCCAGCCGCATTAGGATAATAAAAAGAGGGCTGTGGAGACACCTGGCTTCAGGCACTATTGGCCTGTTAGGGTTTTTAGGGGATGTTCCACATTGGAAACTCTTACCTAGATGGAAGGAGGGACTATATTGCTGCAATTGCTGGAGTTTGTGTTTTCTTATCTCCTCTCTCACTCTAAATAAAGCATCTGCTTGTTTTGTGTTAATAAAATAATATTTTGGTAGCAGAATGTGTTAGTCTGGCTATGTCCTAATTTGAAGGGGCTAGTTTGCAGTTAACCTCTAGCTAAAGAATGTTTACAGAGAATGATGTAAGGCCTGAGTACAGTAAATTTAGGTCATACTTAAATTTTATTTTTTTTTTTTTAACTGATATGGTTTAGAATAGGGTTTGTATTTCCAGAGTTGCTAAGGCTGCATATTTAAAGAATTTTGTTCTCATCCATTCAGTTTTCATGCTGTTTTTGTGAAATGCTCTTGTATGGATCTCCTTGTGGATCCATCCACTGTTGCTATGCATTTAACTTCACAAGTACAATGGCAATTTTTTGATAACAGTCTTCAACAGTATCCCATAATTTGTTTTTTAACCATTTCTAGAACTGCAATGAAGTTGGTTTTTTTGCTGTTGTTAAAGCCTAAACCTAAACAATTCTTGAACTGTTTTCTACTCTAGTAATTTGGATCAAGATTATAGCCATCCAGCAGGCTGATTGCAAAAATCTTTCTGTCTGATTGCTTTGAGATACAGAAAGAGGGGGGTTGGTTTTTTGGTTTTCTTTTCCTATAAGGTTGTAGGAATTGTTAATTTCTTATTTGATAGAGCAACCAATATAGTTTGAAATCAGAGAGCCAAAAATCCCTTTTTCTTGACCAGCATGTGGAATTTCCCACAGGAATCCTTAGTGTTTTTGTTATGTTCTAAGAATATATCAGAAAAGTCTTTTGTTGAAGTAGTAATATCAATAGGTTTCTATAGCACCTGTGCGTTAGGCGAAAGTCTGTGAAATCGTAATTATTTTTGGAATTCTAATTTAGTTTCACTTCCACCTTGAAATAAAACCCTGAAAAGGTTGACTAGGCTTCGCTGTATAGTGTTCACTGTAAGAAAAAGAAAGTAATTAAGTTGCTGTCCAGCTGTGTGGTGGAGCTGAGTGCTGGAGGGAAGGGATGCCATCCAGAGGGACCTGGAGAGGTGGGCCTGTGTGAACCTCGTGAAATTCAGTCTGCAGAACAGCAGCCTCTCTATTGCTTTGCTGATATACCTAAAATGCATGTTTGATATGTATTAAGAGCAGTTCTGCTCTTTCCAGAGATCTTTAACTTCAAAAATGTGCGTATTGAGGAAGCATAATAATGTAAAAGTCTGATGAGGTTGTGTTTTAGCGGGGGTTCTATTATACTGCTTAGATGCTCTGACAATGTATAATTTGGTACTATTTATGTTGGTATTTAGTCACATTTCTGGAACTCAAAAAATGCAGCAAAAAGACAGACATATACTTATCCACCAGGTACCAAGCTTAGAGCTGGAAAACCAGAATATTCAAGCAGTTGCAGAGGGTCTCATTTGCTTAGTTTTAGCACTACTGCAGTAATTTCATATAAAGGGTTCCTCAAGCTTCTTCTGAATTTTTGGATGCTATTTCTGCCTTTTTTTCTGACTGTTTGGTTTTTCAGTTTCTTTTGGCTTCTCTTCTGTCAGTTTTGGTTTTGAGTGTTTAATCTTCTGGTTTAAAAGTCACCATTTTGCCGCTTGAAAAGCACAGGCCAGTTGGAACCTAGAATCACAGGATGGTTAAGTTTGGAAAAGATGTTTGAGTCCAACAGTTAACCCAGCTCTGCCACCACTAAACCATGTCCCAAGTGCCAGTTCTTGTGAACACTTCCAGGGATGGTGATTCCTTCACTTCCCTGGGCAGCCTGTTGTTGTCTGGCAACCTTTTCTGTGAAGACATTTTCCCTAATGTCCAATCTAAACCTCCCCTGTTGCAGCTCAAGGCCGTTTCCTCACATCATGTGGAAATAGTGCAGGACGGGGGTCACAAACATGGAAGCTGCCAGCTTTTTTTATTCTGATGAGTTGCATGGGTATTTAATATTTAATTCAGTCAATATTGTCTTTTGAGGTGTGTTAAGAGGATATTGTGAAAATCAGAATGGCAATTACATGTGGTTACACAAGCAAAAGAGAATTGTTCTCAGTTGCTTTTGTTTTCATTTTCAGGTTTGGGTTTTTGTTTTTTTTTTAAATTGAGTTTTCTAGACAAATGCTTGGCTATTGCACAGTGCCTCAAAATACTAGGGATCTTCCCATTTTCTTAATCAAGATGTGTGGAACTGAGTCAAGTTCTGTGCGGGAGTAGCATATCTCATCAATGCTTGTCTTTGTAGCTAAAAACAAGTAAAAAACTGAAGTTCTGTCAAAAAAAATTAATTAGTTTGACAGGACTTACTTTTCATGAGCTTGTTTGATATTAATTGCTTTAATTACTCGATGCTTATTAATTAAAGTCTTATTAATAAAATCCTAAATCAAACTTCTCACTATTTTGATGGGCTCAGTATTCAGATGACAGGCTATCATAAAGTTATTTTCTGCAATTATCATTTTAAGTATTGCAGCAATCCTAGTTTTCTTCCAGGCTTTTGGAACTTCCCTGGTGCTCTAGGACTTTCTGAAAAGGGGTGTTAATAACTCAGATAAAATCACTTGAGTGTTTTTTGTTACAAGTTATTTGGACCTAACCATCTCAAAGAGTTAAATCTGAATAGCCAGTGTCTAGCATTGTTTAACTAATCAGATACTGAACAAAAATATCTCTTGTATGTCTGCCTTTTTTTGCCTTTTTTTTCTTCTTTTTTTTTTTTGTTTTTGCCTTTTTTTTCCCTACTAGCATCAGTTCCACAATTTTAATATGGCTATTGGTACCTTTTTTTGTTTGTTCTAGCAAAGTTAAATGAGCTCTTTTTTTTAAAATTCATGTTAATCATGGTTTTTACTTCGCCTTTCTTGTGTTTTAACACTTCTAATTAATAAAACTTTCTGTTGGCTTCCATTTTTTCACATGTATACCAGGGTGAGAAGCGTAGTTGGGAGCTGCTTTTTTCTGCTATGCTTAACTAAGTTTGTCTTGCTAATTTTGCAATGCAATGTTTAGTATTAAAAGTTCCAAGTTACCATTTGCATCTCTAATTATGTCCTCAGTAGTTTTGTCTCAGAACTGTTCTCAGTTTTACAGAAATGCATCTGATAAAGTGCTGTGTATGGATTATGGGATTGGATTTATTTTACTTGCTTGTGCATGGACCACTAATTGTTATACCCTGAGAATAGGTATCTTGGCCAGGGTGGGTGGCTGCAATAAATTTTCTGCATATTGATCTTTAAGGTTGCTTCCAACCCAAACCATTCTCCGATTTTATTCTATTTGTTGACTTAGAAAATGGGTGCCCAAATATACAGGAATGTTGAGTAGTGCAATTGCTTGTAGCACTTAAATTCCAATTAACATGTGACTGTGTAAAAGGTTAAAGCAGCATCTTGGCCTTTTCTCTGACAACCAGGATCTGAGGGAGATGTTCATGCTGGAGTGTTATTGTGTATTTTGGGAAGGATGGGTGTGGAGGGTGTTTGATCTTTATCAAACACAGCTAATGTTTGTCTGGACTGCTTAGCTCAAGCTAAGCAATGAAATCCTGTGGAGGCCCCATACTGTCTCCTGCTTTTCTGTGCATCATCTCCTAAGCAATCTACGGCCATTCATCCGTACCATTCCAGTTGTGCTTTCCTTTGCAATGTATAGGGACTTTCCAGCGGTTCCTTGTGCCCTTTTCCATGGTGATATTTAGGTGTTTGTGTTGGGAGCAAGGAGATAATGCTGAAGAAAAGATGGGGATTCAGACTGAGGATGATGGGAGATGGCTTGGTGTCCTGGCCAGGAAGAACTTTCAGTTGTTTTTTCTTGCTTTTTTTTTTCCCTACAAGCTTTATTTGGATGCATTTTTCATTGAAAAAATATTTCTGGTGGATTTGTCATTTTCATGAGCTGACAGGGAGTTTTCTTTATTTTTAATGAGCAGTAAATCCATGGAAAATATTTTTACAGAGGTTATTGTTTATTTGTGTATGGAAAGAGACACTTAAAGCAATCCAAATAATATTCAACACCTTAAAAGTTTTATACCACAAGCAAAGCAAAACTTTGGAAATAGGCCAAAAATGTATTGTCTTATTTTATTTCAGTTTTATTTTTTGATGAGGTTTATATAATGGATGAGTTAATTCCACAGAGGCATAGAAATGTTTTTCCTCAAGTGGTGAGTACCGTCCTTAGCAGAATGAGACCACAGTCCAGATTTTGACAAACCCTGACGAGCTGCTGCAATTCTGTCTATATAACTACAGCAGAAACCTGGGAGGATGCTGCAAAGCAAGAGCTGACATTTGTACAACGTTCTGCTTCCTCATCCATTATTTGCAAGGTCTCATTTCTGAAATCTAAGCCAGATTTTTACATATAAAATACCTGCTTGACTGTATTTCATGCTTTACCACTGCAGCTGAAGGGCTTCTCAAGGACCAGGTGTTCTGGGGGGAGGGCTGGAGCACTGAGAAAAGATAAAGGAGAATATATTTTAGAGAATATATTAATTAATATTGTTGGTAGTGTGGACCTGTTTTCTCTGACTGATACTGAAGCTACATAACCTCCCTGCCAAGCCTGAGCATGTGCAGAAAATAAACATTGGGCAGCTATTACCCCTGGAATTTCTGGGTAGTGTTTTGGGATATGCCTGGATCTGCTAAACACGCATCTCTAAAGCATATTTGCTGGCACAGTGACACTTACGCTTGTGCTGCTTCAAGGTGTTTTTAGCTCTGAAGAGGCAGTCATTGCTGTCCTGTCTCAACTTCCCCAGGCTTTTGTAGAAATGGCTCACGTGGCCACTGCTCACCTTCTTCTTTCATTTTCTGCATGTGATTGACTGATGCCAATCAATAGGCAAACTAGCTGGAAGTGATATTTCTCATAAATATGCATGTGAACATCCATGGTAAATGTTCAAGGCTGCTCATATTTTCCAGTAGTGAATAGTTCCTGTTGAGGCAGCGTGCGTTTTTGTCTAGGTCAAAACAGGATGATTTGACTAAGTTATTTATAGTATATTTCAAAATAATATTCATAATTCAAAATTCTCTCTCCTTTAATGATTTATCTCCTTAAATGCTCTTTTATTTCTAAGATGCTCTTTCTCATCATTCTGCTTTTTTTTTTTTACAGTAAGGTCTCCCTAAGCCATTGGAGTATATGGAACTGACCTGTGTTTCTCTCCATTCCCAAATGTAATGGCTGAAGAAAGCCAATCAAAAGATGCAGTCTGTCATTTTTCTTTAATGTTGGGCTGTTGTTGTGGAGTTTCTTTAGTGACAAGCTGAATACTGCCATGCTTCCTGCATGGAATACCAGCACAGCCAAGGTGCTTTTCAGTGGCACGGGCCACCTCTGCTGAGGGGAAGGAGCACATTGCTGGAGGTGGGTGTGCACGAGCACCTCTTCTTTCCTAATTTCATCAAACACTTCCCAGATTTCCACCTGTGCCATGTGGAGTTGAGGCTTTGCACTGATTCCAATATTGAGGAGTCTGAGGTGGGTATGAATCTGGTGAAGGAGGCAGCACAATCTCCATCTGTAGATCGCACTCCGTGTGCTCAAAATGCTTTGCTGTTAAGTTTTAGGCTATCTTTAATACTTAATCTTAAGGGTCTTTTTTCAGACTCGCTTTAGAAATGTATGTCAGCACTGTGAAAATTGAATATAGTTCCACTTATGGAGGTTCATAAACCCAGTGTGATGTTGGCAGTTCCTTTTATTCGACATCCTCTCTCTTCAGCTGGTCGGGTGATGTTTTATCTTGCTGCAATCTGATTCTGAGGTCAGACAGTCAGGTTTCCTTCCTTCAGTTGGTGCTTCTTCCTCAGAAATACAAATTCTTCAGATGAGCCTTGTCCCAAGCCAACTCCGGGCAGTCTTCTGGTCTGCAGATTGTGCTGACCCATTGTGCAACCCTGTTGACTTCAGTATAGATGCCTTCAAACAGATTTCTTCATGTGAAAAACAGTATTTCATTTGTTCTAGAGTGGCATTGGCCTGCACAAATGAATGATGTTTCTGGGGTTAATTTTAATTTATTTATTTTTTATCTACTGGTGAGTAATATTTGTGGTGCCCACAGGAAGCCAAGTTGTTGGGTTCAGGGTTTGGGTTTTTTCCTAAATGACAAATTGGAGACTGTGCTATAGTTGATGCATATGGACTTAATGCATATAGATGTGTTTTATTTTAAGGACGTGTTAGTTTTAAATTAAATATTAGCAGTTAAATATTCGTTCTACAGCAGCAAATACGCACTGGCTGCAAGTTGTGGTTGGTGTTAGAGCATCAGCAACTAATCTCAGCCATGCAGTGGAAGATTTTAACCCCTTGTAGCTAGCACGAGCTGCTGGCAGGCAAAGGGACATCAGTTTTTGTGAAAAGCTTGTGGACTCTTATTGGAGACCTGTCACTGGTCGGTTAATTTTTGTACATTGATTCCATACTCTAAAAAGGTGTTTACAAAACATAACTTTTTTTTTTTTAACATTGGCATCTGAATATTTAGATCATATTTTTAATATTAGACAGGGAGACGTGGTGAAACTCTGATAAGGTATTAACAAGTCCAAGAAGAAAGTCCTTCTTGAGAAAATCTAAACTGAATCTTTTATAGTACATTTCTGTTGTAAATTAAGCTTGAGATGGCCAGGCATAGCTGGACAGAAAAATAATCACGACCATTTAAAATGATTACAAGAATTTTTTCTGCTGCTTTGAATGCAGGATTTACCAGATCAGTGCCAATAATGGGGATTTAATCCTACTCAGAAAAGGGGTGTAGACGTGGTATACACTTCAGTTTCTCTTTAGTATGGTGAAATAAGATCATTTCTAGCAAGTCTCCTAATGCTGTCCCTGAAAAACTGAGAAATAAGGGAAGTTTAGAAAAAGACTTTTTTTTCTCTGCTTAAATATGTTCTGTAACTTATAAAGTATCAGTTTTATGAATATTAAATTAACATTGAATATGGCCCTGTAATATGCTTTCTTCAGGCTGTGGAAATAGCATTCATTTGGCTTTATTCATCTTGTGGATAGAAATGAAGCAAATAATAAATTGGGAGTAATCTTTTCATTCTTTTGAAAAAAAAAAAAAAAGAAAGAAGATTAGTCAATGCATGCAGCTTCAGCCAGAAAAAAACCTGTTGCTTCCATGACATTAGCTGATTAAGGTGAAATAACTGAGATGATATTCTAACATTTAAACAAGGCTGTGAGACCAGGAGAAATCAACCTTCTAAAGGGAGCTGGGGAGCTCAAAGCCTGGGCTCTTGGCAGAAGCTGTTTGGGAGCCCGATGGCTGCTGAATTCTGCTGAATCCTGGCTGCTGACCCCACCACTGTGCAGTACTGAGCTCAACACTGCATGATTAACAAAAGCACAACTTCTTTAGCTGAGGTATCTTCCAAGTGAGATCATATGTCTTTTTTAGAGTATAATAAAAAATGGAGGATCTACAGCTTCCCTTCTCAGCTTGTTTCTGTGGTTTATTACCCTGCCTGTTAAAAGCTTTTCTCCTGATTTGGTCACAGATGCTTGTTTAAAAGCCCTTTAAAAGTCATTTTAGTATGCACAGTTTCTCTTAAGAAAAGTGAAGTGACCTATTTTTGAATTTTCTGTTATCTTGAACGCTCAAAGTATTCTTCTTTGCACAAAGCTTTCCCACAAATTGTGGAAGTTTGTATTGTGGTATTGCATGTTAGTTTGCTTTCACTCATTTAATATCTGACTACTCTAAACAAATATATCTAAAGCTTACCAGTATCTGGTTTACTCCAGCAGGTCATGGTGACCTCCTTTGGAGTGGCTCTTGCCCATTTTAGCCACCCTAAAAAAAGAATTCAGCAAAGGGGGGGAGGGGGCAGTTTCATGGGTGGCACTCCTTTCTAGGTGGGTATCAAACAAAAAATGTTTGTTGGCTGGGTTTACCAGTCCAGAGCACTGCCACATTAATCCTGTGTCCTCTTCCAGTCTTTAAATTCATTGCTAAGCAAATATCCAGAGAAGTATTTGTGGTTTGAGAGCCAGATGTGGCAGCAAGCAGAGGGGCTCCCTCACCTGCAGCTGCCTGTGGAGATGGCAGCCTATTATTAGTCTGTTGTGTAATGAGTACTTTCTCTGGTTGGTACACTGCTAATCTAAGTTAAAGTATCCTGAAGAATAAAAGAATTCATTTTTCAGAAACTTTGAGTCTGTATTTACAGGTAAAGTTATGCTCAGCCTCCATCAGTAATGGACTCTGTGCATGTGATTTGAAGCTTGTCTTCCAACAGCCTGGAAGCTTTTCATTGCATTGCTTTCTTTTTATTGGCTTTCCCCAAAACTTCTTTTAAAACTATATTCTTTGGGGCAGATCTCTCATTCAAACTCCTGAATACAGGCTTGTTACAGCCTAGTCAGGCTTGCTAATCTCAATATGCATATCCCTAATAGACGTAAATTAGGAGGATGCTTAAACAACCAATGGGCTGGAAATTATTTATTGCCCTCCCATGATACAAGCCTCTCATTCTGGAACTGAGTAATCTGCTGCTTTCTGTTCAGCGTGCCTGTCCTATGTGCCCAATTGCTGACAACTTAGCAAGGGGTCTGTTCTTTCAGAGTTTTCTTGGGCTTTCTATTCTTATTGCCAGTGTTGTTCAGAAACCATGTCATTTGGGGAAAATTGGCCAACGTCTTTATTTTTTCCTAATGAATTTCCTATTCTTTTTTTGTTCTGTTGCTTGTTACTTGGTATTCATTATTTTTTGGTTCAGCCTCTCATTTGTTACCAAACTGGGATAGGCTTTTACCCAAATTTTGGGCCGTTATTTTGCAAAGCAGAGCTGTGGATTGGAGTCCCTGTCTGGCTAATTCAGAGCTGGTTCCCCATCTCTCATGGCTTGACCATTGGCAATACCAACACTAAGCTTCCTCGATTAAGTCTTGCGAGGTGTGGGCATGACCCTGCATGAAGCGTTTGGGATTCCCACTTGGATTCCCCCTGTAGGGTCACTGGATATTAATGCAGTATCTCAGCTGCTCATTTTTTGCATCAGAAGGCAAGCCATGCATTTAGAAATTCAGATGACTTGTTGCAGGCTGTGGGAGGTCTAGAGCATGTCTCTTCAAAGCTGAGGACTTCCGCTTCTGGAGCATAATTCTTCTCATTTATTTGCGAGCTGCTTAGCTGATGACATCCATTCTCCAGCACAGTTGGATCACAGACTCCTCTCGGCGCCCCTGTGCTGCAGAGAGTTATCCTGCAGATCTATCCCAGTGCAAGATCAAGTAAGCAACTGAGTCATCCCCATATGCAAAACAGAAAAGGAGCTTTCATGTAAAATGTCCTATGTATCTCATAACCTTTTCAGGAAGGGTGGAACCTGTAGCTTTAATATTTGGAGGATGTGATTTATGGCACCCTTTTTCTCACTCTGTTTGTGGCACTGCTTCTCTAAAGGAAGAATTTTCACTTGGTTTTCCCTTTTAGCCAAACACCTGGCATTTGTGTAAGCAATTGGGGAAAACGTGGGGAGAATGTTAATATTTTTGGCAGTATTGCTTTGTGTGTCACACAGTTTTTGTGCTGCAACTTTGCCTTCAGTCTGGCGTCCTCCTGGCTAGTCAACTTAATCCTCAGCTGGAGAATTTTGGAATACTGGGGATGCAACCAGAAAATGCATCTCATCTCACGCCATACTCATTCTTGGTGTGAAACCAAGAGACCTTAGTCTGTGAAATCCAAGTGGTTGCATTTGTACTGTTCCTTTGCATGCCTAAACTTCAAGAAGTGTTTTAATATTCCCTGTTGCAGTTTTCTTTTTTAATTTTGAAAAGAAAACGTTTTAATCACTTCCATACATGTGCTAACTTGAAAGGGTGAAATTATTGCATCATCATTTTATAGCACTTGGCAGAGAGACTATTCTTGCTAATTTTATCCCAAATCATACCAACTTAAAGCACTTTTCATGCAATCTTGATTTTTTCAGTACATTTTTTATACTTAATGCACAATTTAAATGCTCTCCATAAAGATTCAAGTCTGAATGACCTTGTGCCTGTTTGGATGCCTTTCATTTTATCTACTACAGATTGTCAAATGTAATGTGGTGGGTCTTATGATAGAGTAGTCCCAAAAGTGATGGTTCTGGGAGAAAAATACATCAGGGTGACGGTGGTGTACGACAGAGGGAGGAACTGATGATATTTCATACTAAAAAATGCCAAATGGCCTCACTAGAAATCCATTTGTAAAAGAAAAAATAGTTGGGGGAGGGGAACATGCCTCTACAGGAATTGTTTTGGATTCATAAATTCAGTTTTGATTTGCCTCTTTTTTCTTCCCTGATGATTGCAGAAACTTTCCCAAGAAGAAATAAACATCTGCTTTAAATAGTTCAAAAAGTAGTTGCTGGTTTGTAAAAAGTGGGATGTAACATTTTCCTGCTAGTCTGAGTGTAATAAATCCCCCAACACCTTCAAGGCACAGAGAGCATATATATAAAGTATGGGGGGTTTTGTTTGCCTTGAAATTTACCATGGGCCGTTGTCCTTTCCCTTTCCTGGAAGGAACTTCCTTAATGTCCCATGTTTAAAACCAGCCATAAAGATGGAGCAGTTGGTGCCTGTGCTGTTTGGAGTACGTGTTGCACGGCCAGACCTGGCTGGTTTCTGTCCTTGCAGCAATGATGAAAATCCAGGGCTGAAGTTCACCAAGTTGGCTGTGGTGAGAAGGCTGCTTTCTCTCAAATTTATTCTTGCTTTCATTGCTTCTGGGTGAGGTAATGCAGCTTTTTATACACAATGAATCTACGCGTTTTCTCGGGTTTGATAGAGACATTAATGACTTTGGGGAAGTTTGGCAGCATATTAGTGCTTCAACAGCGTCTCTCTTCCTCATCAGTTGCTTTATTCCTGTTTAATTTTTGCAATGGCTTTATCTAATTTCAAGTATCTTTTTAACATAAACCTTTTATCATATGAAAAAGAAAATCCTGTGCCGAAGAGGAAGTGAGAATGCTTTTATTTGAAGCAAAAAGGTGTTCTCAGTGATCAGGATTCTATCCTGCACCGGCAACTGAAAAATTATCGTTTTGCCATTTGTTTACTGCACCTCCTGTACTTCCACTGCTGAACTTCAATTATTAATATTGTTTAAGAGTACTCTTAGACAAATCTTGAGCATTAATTGAGTTTATTTAGCCAGTTAAGTGGTAGAATCTTTTACCTCATCTTTTCCTGAGCATAACATGCAGATCTCTTAAGACATATGAGGTGTTTGTATGACCTTGTTCCGTATGAATTGTTCCGAATTCTCTGTCTGAAAACTTGTTTCCTGCAATGGGTTTCCATTCTGCTTTCAAACCCTGGTATGTTATATATTTGTATCTGTGGTGGGGGAGAGACAGAGGAAAAAAAGGATGTCTACCTTTGGAAATAATTCCTGTGTGAATGACACATCTTCCTTCGCTAGATAACAGAATTAATGAAATGATGTGTTCCTTGCTCTTGTAGCAGTTGCAAGTGAAACTCATGTGTGTGTATGGATTTAGGCAACCTCCAAAGAAGATCTTTATTACTGATTTTTTTGGAAGCAAAAGTTCCTCAGAATGAAATTTATCTTTGAGGAAGTAATAAAATATAGTCGTGGCTATTCCTAGGACTAGTCTTCCATCTGTGTCCTGACAACGTTTTAGGGAGTTTTGCTGGCAGAGACCTTCATATTGCATCAAAATCAATGGACCCGTTCCTTTTTTGATTCAGCCTCAGACTGGAGGAGAAGGTTTCACATTCCTCTCGAGGCTTATTTCATTAGAAAATAAGTGAAACCATGAGATATTGAACTTTAAGAAATGGAATACGTTGGAACTGCAAATCTACAAACCTGGAGTCCATCATATGCAAAGCACTAGAAACTCATTTGTTGGAAAAACAGGTAGATGCGAAGTAATTGAAATAAAATGTTTGCCAAGAGTAATCCTACCAGATTAAGATAAAATTTCAATGGAACCTTTGGTAGAGGGGCAAATGGAAAATATATAACTTCAAAGTAGAGAGGAATTAAAACAAAAAAAGAGACAGAGGTGTTGGATTAAGACTGTCTCATGGGGAGATGCAGATGGCTTGTGGCAGAGAATGCTCATTAGTAGATAACAACTGGTCTTTGTCTTCTGTCATTTTCTTCTGCTCAAGCTTATGGCAACAGCTGAGAGTCAAGAGTAACTAAATGCATGGTCTTGCATCTCCTACATTTGAGTTTTGTCCCACTTTTAAAATTAGTTGGCCAGTGATGATAATCCTCAGAAGTGAGCTCAGGGAGCTTTTTAGTAGGACAGTACTATTTTTATGAAAATGTAAAGAAGAAAGACTTGGGGCACCATTAGACCACATACAAGTAACATTTTGAAAATAAATAAGATGATCTGTGCTGTCGGGGTTGTACAAGGTTTACTTGCAAGCTCAGGAGAAGATCAGTCCTCTTCTAGCTTGAGGGTAGTAAACCAGATGATATCTGTCTGGGGGAAAGGAAAGCTGAGAGAATGTATGAGGGGGTGTGTGTGGGTTGTTTTGGTTTTAAATAAAGCTTTTGGAGGAAGTAAGAACTGTTTTTAAAAGTTTTGCAGTTGTTTTTTTTTATTTAAGGTGAAGATTAACACTGCTGGGACAAGGGTGAGTACGTATAGCTTGGGTTGTGTGCATTTAACCTGTAGATTAAAAGTCTTTTCATTGAAAAGGCAGTGTTCAAAACAGCTCTTTGAAGGGGCCTCATAAGGTGAAAACATTTGATTGGTTTTAAAATAAGGCTTGGGAATTTATGAAACCCGTTATCTTGTAAGGTGGAGGATGGCACAAACCATGGAGTCTCATCCGGCTTCATAACCAGAGTTCTAAGCATGCAAGAACTTCTGTGCTATAACAGAAAGAGAATCTGTCTCCTGGTTTCTTTTGTTCTGACACAAATAGGGAAAAGATGAAATTCGGCCTTGTCATTTGTTACAATTCAGTGAGACAAATACCTGTTTCACTTATTAAGAAAATGCCCCGGAAAAGGTCTACTCTAGCACAGTTTGGACAATTCAGGTATGGTCAAAAAGTTTGGGGGGCATTTGTATTCTGTTTTGTCTAAATACAGCTTGCAAACCACGTAATGGAACTGTTCAGACAGTCATGCTGGACAGCCCTGTAGCCATCTCACAGGATCACAGAGTATTCTGAGCTAATTTTTTATAGAATTTCAGAATAGTTCTGTGATTGCTTTATTACTATTTTTCCTAACATCCTACTCAAGATTAATATTTTTAATCCCAGACTGAACAAGGTAATTCCTGTATCATTTCATAATTGCTTCTAATTTTACAAAGGCTGCAAAGTGTGAGTAGGTTCTTCTTATGCATTGAAGCAGTGTAGCTGAATCTAGTGCTTCAGTTTTGATTTCAGATTCTTTTTCTGGATTACTGCAATGACCTAGCAGAGATTGGAGGGGAAAAAAACCCTGATAGATTAATTTCATTCATTTTACTTCTGTGTTTTCTGTGGTAGTAAATTCTGTGGTTTTGGCTCGGTGCAAGAACATGCAGAATTGTATTTCTGGGTAGATTATCAACTTATTTTTTTCCAGTTGGGACTCGAAGTAAAAAGGCAAAACTTGTAAAGACGTTTGAGGAGCGAGGTTGAATGTGTATATATGAGTCTTATTTTTCTGCAATGCAGTTAGAGGGCTGTGCAGAGAATGTGGAAAACCTTTGGCAGAATTTTCAGAGCAGAGTACTCGTGCTGAATAGAAACTAAGCAGTCAAGAAAAAAAGCGAACAAGAGAATTAAAAAAAAAAATTGCCTTCCAAATAGAGTCTGGAAAGCTAATGAGCATATGACATCATTTAACTAGTTATAAAAAGATTACAGCTCCTCTGATCCAAGAAACAGACCCTCAAGGTTTCTGATGTTCCCTAGATGAAGGAGGTCTAGAGTTAGGCTGCTGAAGTTTGTCCTTCCCAGGAACAGGGCACAAAGCTTCTCAGTGCTGGCAGCAAGGGTTGCTGCTGGTTCTCCTTAGGAGCAGCACCTGTTCCTGGGGCTGGCAGCAAAGGGCTGTGGCTCGTCTCAGCTGGGACAGGCAACAGCAGCCCGAGACGGCCAGCCAGAAATAGTCTTCTGCTCTTGGAGTGCCTCCATCTGTGCTCAGAGAGCAGGAGCTGCTGGAGATGACCTTGTTTGCGGCTTGCACGTAGCTGTGGAGACCCATGGGCCCCTCCAGGGCCAGGAGGGATGACATGTCTGCTGTGGGTGCAGCACCCACCCCAGGGGCCCTCGGGACACATCCTCTGCCCCTGGTGACCAGAGCGAGCACCTGGTCCAGGCGTCTCCGCTGAAACCCAGCCAGCCGTGGAGCAGGCTGTGTTCGTGTTCGCTGTGCCACCCCGGGGAGGGGAGCAGGTCCCCCAGGCTGTAGGGGAGCAGTGGGACAGCAGCATTTCAGATAAAACCCACTCATTCTTTGCATGATTCTCAGCTCTGGGTACTGTGCATCTTCCTCCATCCTAGTGGAATGCTGCTGCCTCTGTAGCCTTCCTGCTTCCCCACAGCAGCTTTCTTCCGAAGGCCTCCATGTTTCAGCCTGAGAACTAGTAAAAACCATGGAAACATCATTTTATTTTTTCAGACTTAATAATTATATTTCAGGCTAGGAATGTATTTTTAGGAGGGGGAAGAAAAGAAGTTACGTAACTCTTGATTTATTGCATTGGCTTAAAGAGCTAGGGAACCTGGGATTTTCCTCTCTTGTCACTGTGCTGGGAGCATTTCCCTTTATGGCAGCAGGGAGGCCAGCGGATGACTGTTCTCAAGAGCAATTCAAACTTCTTATAAATCTGCTGAACGTGTTCCTCTCCATCACATCTCGATTGCAGAATGGGGAACAGCCGCTGTGGCAGAGTGAACCTCAGAGTGCAGTCGTACCCTGATGTGGAGGGAGCACCTGGGAAGGCAGGGAAGGCATCCCGACCCTCTCTTTGAGGGCAGAGATAGTTTCAAGGCAGGAGGCAGATTTGTTCTGAATTAGAGAGTTTTTTAATTGGTTATGTGGGAATAGTGCACTTACCTGCAATGTACGTGTGGAGATAACTGGGAGTAACTCTGTGGAGGTATCCTGAAAGTTGGACAATGTGTTGGAGCAGAGACTGAGAGAAGCGAATCATGCTTCTGTAAAAACAAACTTGCAGGTTAGGAAGTGTGTGTGCGTGCGTGTGACTTGTTGGGAATAATTTGCATAATAGAAACAACTTGAGAAAAGCAGCGTGGAAGTCAGCATACGTTTTGTCTGCTTCATCTGAGATTTGCTTTTATTCTTGTCCAGCAACTACAAACCAAAGGGAGAACTTTCAGCGTTCAGAGAAGGGACATGGTGGAGGGGGGGATACTACAAAAGAAAAATAAGTACTGGATATAATTCAGAAAAGACACGCAATCAAACTGAACAGATTGCTCAGGAAAAGATCTATTCTGTTGCTGAAATCCAAGAAAATGGGGGAAAAACAGGAAATAGTGAAATCTGTTATCAACCATCTGCTAAGCCTAGGAACTTGAGAACCATTCCCATGACAAAAATACTGGATTGTGAACTTAATTTATATTTCATAATACTTAAAGTATAGATACAGAAGTCCTATGGAGAATCTAGTATTACTAAATGTTTAAAAGATATTTAAGATCCTACTTAAAAATCAGAGTATTAACTGGTTTGACACTTTTTTTCTGAGATCCTAATTGATGGATCTAACAGATCATGCCTTGTGAGGACAAGGCAGCCTTTTCAAACTTTGAGGAGGAGAAGGGAAGCGGGCAAGCTGAATTTCCTTTGGAAGGGGGGAGTGGCCCTTCTCTTCCAGCTCCTGTCTCCCTCCCCTTTTGATTGTTCCTCTTGAGTGTTGCCACCTCTGTGGCACCGTTACCACCCTGGGGCGGGAACTGTTTGTGCGCTCTGATGTTCAGGAGCCGTGTGCTTCCCATTCCTGGTCCTGCCTGTGTGGAGCACGCCGTGTTTGTTCTGGCCTGCTCCCTTGCCGCCTCTCCTTTCACATGGCACAGCTGGAGAGAATGCCATCCAAAATAATTCCAACAGTTTGGGGTGCTGTCAGCAAGCCATGAATTCTCCTGGACCCTGTGCGTTTGCAGTCACTCCACATGTGTAAAGGTGTAAGCGCTGTCTCCTGTAAGCATTTTTGAAGGATGTAAATGGAGTTTAATTGCTGAAAATTGGGATCAACATGGCTATTCAAAGGCTACGTTGTTTGTTGAATTGTCAGGATTAATGAACTCGGTGCGCAGTTTGCAAATTGCCTTAAATGTGGGCTATTGGCTCACACAGCTTTTTGGAGCCTTTTCACAGTTCAAAGATAAAAGTGAGAGAAATCTTTGGCAAAAGCATATGTTTGCATGAAAAGTATTATTATATGGCATGTGGAAAAGTTATGATAAATTGAATTCTTCGTGGTGATATTGTACTTTCTTAAACAGACTGGTCATTTTCTGTCAAAAGTTTCCAGCCTTGTTCAGGTTTCTGAAATGAAAGAGGCACAGTTTCCTTCCTAATGATAGATCTTTTTCAATTACAGAATATACTTGAATTTGCTCTTCCAAATTTGCTGTCCAGGTAATGGGTTGTTCAGCCTGTGCACAAAGCAGAGTTGTAATAGGCAAGATTGTGTACAGTCACAAAGCTGTACAGTGACAAGTACTTCTGAGACCTCTTAAGAAAGCAGGTGGAGTGAATTCCATTTCATGGAAGAGCGTTACCATCCATGTGTCTCACTGAACCTTAAAAATGAACCTTGATGCTTTTGCTGACAGACTTTCTGTAGGAAGAGGCCATAAGTAGCAGTAAGGTTCAGGGAGATGTACGTGATGTCCTGGAGTCTTCACTGCTCTGCCTCATCTCGTACTCGGTTCTAAATAAACCTGTATTTTCACCCACATTGCTGCAGAGCTCTTTTGCTGCTCTTCCCAACAGTCAGTCTCCTCCTTTCTTCTGCTGCTGGCACGTTTCCACCTTGCCCTTCTCCTTGTAATTCTGTGTTTACAACCACTCAATGCATCTCGGCAGCCTCAAATAAATATAACTGTGCTGCCTGTGCTGGTCCCTTTGTGTTCAGGTTGGGACCTTCCCTTCCTTCTCAGTCTGCATTCGTAGCAAGGTGTTGGCAGATGTGGGGTGGGATGCAAGTGTCCTTCAGCTCAGTTCAGGTGTGCAGCCGTTCACAGGAAGAATGAGCATCTGTGCAAAGGGAGGGAGGGGGGAGAGTGAACTTTGCTCAGCCCTCATCTGCAGCTTGCTCAGTGTAGCTAAAATGGAGGGAACACTGCTGCCAAATACTGCAAACCACTCTCGAGTGCATGCAAGCACTGCTTTTAGGTGGGTTTGAGTTGATTTGCCCTCTGCTGGAAAAAGCACCACCTCCGGCTCCAAGGTTAATTCAAAGTCTGTACACTAAAACATGGAAATGCTGGTTCTCAAAGGATCAATTGTAGGAAATATGAATACTGTCCAAACAGTGCTCTCCGTTCACTTTGCTTTTTCAGAAACATCCATAGCATTTCTCATAAAACACGGATTCTTTTGGCCTGAAACACACCCATGCTGTAAAATGTTAATGCTTAGTATTAAGCAAAGTAAATGGAGAAAATTTTTTGTATCAGTAAATGGAGAGTTGTGTGGCAGCTTTAGTTGTAGCTGATGTTCCATTGTTGTTACTTCGCCACAAAATTAAACAATGCAAAATGGGTGGCAGGAATAGTTAATATATTATCTCTAACATTTTATGGTGCTTTGCAGTTGTAACTGTAGAACCTGTAGTCAACCTGAGCACATACCAGATGTTAGTTTTCATGAGGATTTTGGGGGGTTTTGTTCTTTCTTTTGAACTCTTTCGACTGTATCGTCTGCTATCCACATCAGGGCAGGTGACTGCACAGGGATGTTCAGTAAGGGTAACTTATTCAATAATCTTATGGAGAGCTGTGTACCAGCATTGTACAGTTCAGGTGCAGGGGGCCTCCATGAAGCTCCTGCCTCTTGGCCAGTTGTACTGGAGTCTGCATCTTAATGGCATTCAGCTTCTGGCTCCCAGCAGCCTGTGCCTTCCAATGAGAAGTAAACTTTGCAGATAATTTTTTTTTGTGACTTGTCTGTATATGGGGGTTGTGTGTGAGTATATATATACACACATATAGCATTTTAAAAAGACTTGGATGTAGTTCCTTCACATGTAAACTTTGTCACACTGCGAGTGCTTACCTTTCTGCTTGCTCTTAAATGCCAGCTACCATGTCCTTGAGGATTGTGGAAGAGAGGGACTAAAACATCGTCTCTGCCACTTCAGCCCACTGCCCAGATGTACAGTTATTACAGTTCCTCTTTGCATACTGTAAATTATAATTACTGCTTTACTATTCCCTAACTTCAGCCAACACTGTGTGTTTTAAAGAAACCTGTATCCTGAAGCAATTTCAGGTTTCAGTTTCTGCTATTGGTTTTTGTGGTGCTTTTGTTTGTTTGTTTGTTTTCATTCTCCAACTCTGAACCAGAAAACATTGCAGTATGAAAGGGGGAATATAACTGAAATTTGAGTTAAAAATCTACTCCCCTGATCTTAGGTTTTGGGGAGGAGAAGGGGGAGTGGGATATATGTGCAATCTGCTAGTATTTAATATATTTAGGCTTATTTTTGCCCAATTGCAAAAAAATGCCCTTTTTTGAGGATAAAACTTCTGTCAGGAGTGTGTGTGCCTCCTGGCTGCTTGCTTGATCATTGCTCATGTTCTTTCTCTGGCTTTGTGGCTGGGGGTTGGTTTAAGGGAAGGACTTCATTGTGATGCACCCCAGTAGCTGCTCTGGGATGCTGTGTCAGTGATGAAGGGGACTTCTGGCCCACGCTGATTTTTGGTATGAATTTTATCATGGCTCTTCGTGAGACTCAGATCTTTAAGACTACGAAACCAAGACTTTCCTGCCCATCCAGCTACTGGATTATATAATCTGAGATTATACACTTCTTTACACTGCTCACCTCTGTGATGCCAAGGGTGGACCACTCTCCTGGAGGCCAGGGTTGACCCCATAGCAGAGAGCAGCTGCAGAGGCAGAGCTTTGGGTTTGATTGTGCTGACAGTCCCTGTAAAAGTAGAATCTTCCATGTTCAAATTGAATATTCAATTTGGTTATAATCAATAGCTTTTTAATTCTGAGGCTCAAAAACCAGAGTACCCTAAGTAGAGACAGGGCAAATTCACATCGCCATAAACCAGAAATGGAAATGTCCCTGGAGATTTTAATAAAAAGAGCTCGAGACTTATCTGTCAACTTCTTTAGCTGATGAACAGAAATAAGAATCCTTGCAGAAAATTTCTAATATTGTTGTAGAATGGATGGCTTGGGATTCTGTTCCTATTCTTAACTATACCAATGGCTTATCCTGTCTCAAAGGACTGATAACAGAAAGAAATCATGTCCATTTGGCGTGGGTGAATATTGTTCCTTCAGAATTCAGAAGTGCTTCACAGAGGGAAACAGTTCCCTGACATACAGTTTGTTTGACTTTCTGGTCTTGTTTTCTGTTTCCCCAGGAACACACTGGTAGGTTGATTTTTGTTGTTCTGCCATCTTCCTTGAAATGGCCAGCATGGGACCCTTTCCAGTATGCTTAAAAGTTGATATTTTTTTAAATTTTTTTTTTTTTTAATTCTTATTTATTTCATATGGTGAGGTGGGAGCATGTGTCTGATAGCTATCACAGACCTTAGGAAGATGGATTCTTCTGGCTGTGTGGTTTTTTGTGTCAGTAGAAGTTTCTTGTGACATGTCATTGCTGTCTCTCTATTTGATGTCTCAGTGGTCTATTTCAAGATAGAGGTTAGGAAAAAAAAGGAGGAAACAGACTCCATATTTTACAGCCACTTAATCAGATCATTATTTATGCAGTAAGAAGGCAGCATTAAATTTATAAGTAGCGTAGAATTGAGTTGATTTAAGGGCTTATGTCCAGTATTAATCTTCAAGGAAACCAATACCAGAAAGGAAATATTGTTGTGTCCCACCTGTCTCCATAATTACTTCTTTTGATATTTTATATTTTCCTAATTCCGAGACCTAGAAGTAAAATGGTGCTGTGCAGTAAAAACACCCAACCAACAAAGTGTGGTACTGTATCGCATATATTTGTACATACTTATGTTTGTTGTTATAATAAGGGTTTTAATTATATAAATATGTATTTATGAAGTCTGGCCGTGATCACTGAACCCGTGACACTAAGGCAAAGCAGCCTTTGTGGTGCATGTGGCAGCTTGGTCATGCAGAACCAACATCCGAGGCCCCGTGGCCTCTGGTGCCAAGGCATCTTAATGATACAACCTGGTGTCCTGAGCTTCTGGCCTGGCCTTTTAACTTGCTATAAGCTGCACTGGGCTGGAGATGACTTCCATTTGTGATTAAAGATGATGCTAAAAAGCCTTGGCTCCCTCACTGAATATACAAGTCACTTGGGAAATTTGGCTCACCAGTCTCCTTTGTGCTCTGACTTTCCAGTGCTGTGGGGTATTCCTAGAGCTCATGGGGGGCAGTGCTGCTGTGTTACCATGGCTACCTACAAAGTTGTTGTGATGGCATCAAAACTGGTTTTTCTGGCTTTATGCATCTTCACTTCCTGCTTTTTAGTAAGCGAGTTTGCAGAATTTTGACCTCAATTTGTGTAAGAAAGCTGAGCTGCCAGTCTTCATTCCCAAAAATGTCTCTTGACTATCCAAGCTAGATTTTTGAGATACGCATACATCGGTCTGTGTAGGGTCTTTGCGTTTATCATTTAGAAACGGGAATTGTGAAGAACTGGCACTGTGTTGAATGCTGCACATTGATTCAAATATTGCATAACTGCTTTCTGCATGGCTGCCTGAAAAGCACTGCCCACCACAGTGGCTAGGTGTTAGTCTTGGATGTGCTCTGTTGGGAATTGAGGAAATGTTTAGGAAGAGGTAAAAATGGTTGTGGGATGGGGGTTATCTTTCTTGTTTTAACTAAACTGGTATCCTAACTTTCCTAAGCATATGTTTTGATATTTGGTTTTTTTATAAATTTTGAACATCTTGCCTGGAGATTATCCTGTTCATTATATGTTTTTTTTTTTTTTTTGGAGGTGAAAATACTGGCATAATTTACTGAAACCAATCTCAGTTCCATCAGTTTAGGATTTGCTAGTGAAGGGTATTTTTTGCTGGCTCCAGCTTCGATGAGTTTATTTAAGTATCGAGTTGTTAGTGCAAACCCAACAGGTGCTGCCTCTGAATTATGGATGATAACACACTCACTTTAGTCTGAATAAAGGTCTGGGATAAACTGCTTTGGGTTATACACAGGAGTCAGCTTCAGCAGACAACCACAAATGCCAAAGACAGTATTTTTACTTTAGCGCAGGCATTGCATATATAATTTCTGACTGAGTTGGGAGGAGGTAAAGCAAGCTCCAAGTTTTGTATTTAGATGAAAAAAAATCTAGAAGAAACCTGGGAAATGGTATTGAAAAATACATGAACATACATAGTGCAGTATATTCAAATTCCATGATGACATACTTGAGAAAAAAAAATAGTAAATAAATACATTTCTTATTTCACCATAGCCAAGATTATCAAGATGTCATTGCTGATAAAAGAGAATAGAACTTGAAGGCAAGTTTCAACCTCAAATGCACTTATATTTGAAATAGCCTAATGTGCCAATTCTGTTCTTACAGGAAAAATAGTTTACATACCTGACATCTGAGCCCTTTAAATCCTACCCGAAGATGTGTTTAGCATGCAGAAGAGTGGAAGAAAATGTCTGAATCTTGAGAGAAAAGCTTGAGGAAATAAGGAAGGGAATACAAACTAAGGCAGTCACAAGAGAAAAACTCTTGAAGTGAAAGCTTAGAAGTGAAAAGTATATGTAACTCTTCTGGTCTCCTTAACATATTGAAGTTTAATGCTTCAATTATGCTGTAATGCTGCAGAAGGGGCAGTTCAAGCTGAAGATACTGACCAAAGACTGAGGAAAAGTTTTAAAAGTTTTTATTTATTTATCCCTCGCCATAATAGGGAGATGAAAAGAGAGTGAAGAATTGTTTGCAATTTGTAAAGTCTCCTCAAATAACTGGAATATTAGCTATCAAAGCAGTAAACATCCAGCGAAGGGAAGGGCTTTCCTGCCTGTTTCAATTCATACATAAATTTGCAGCAGAACTTGCACAGCACTGCAGTCAGTGCTTGTAACTCTTGAATGGGACGTTCAATCCCTGTCTCAGTTGAGCACATTCAACTTCTAGCACTTGCAGATTCTGTGTATCAAGATAACATCCTTGTCAATTCACGCACAAATGTCTTCAGGGAGCACACACAGAGCAAACGAGTGATATCTCTCTCCTGGGGGAACCAGTGAGTCCCATTTGTGCACGTATTGACGGGCTTGCTTGGAATGTCACCAAGTATATTTAATCCAAAGTAAAATGGAGTTTTGCCATAGACTGTCATGAACTTTTGCAGATTTAGTATTTAACATCCTTCCAGATCTGTGAATCTCACTGTGAGGGAAGGGAGGAAAAAAAAAGAGAAGACCATACAAATTTCATGAAGTATGCATTGTATAAAGGATAAATGATTATAAGCATATGGTACCTTTCCATGAACAGACTTGCATATGCATAAAACTTTCTTTAGAAGTAGCCTTGGAAGCATGTAGAGCTTCCAATATATCATTCAGACCACTAAATTAGACTTTCTCCTTTTCCTCCCCCTCCCTCTATGTTATGGGTAAAATGATAAGAGAAAGGACTAGATATACTCCTTAATTTCTTTCTTCCTTATCTTTTTCCCCTCTTCTCCCAAGGGATTCCAGGGAACCATTGTTAAACACTGGTACCCATTTTGGCTCCATGATGCATAAAATGTGAAGAGTTTGCCTTCAGCTGAAAGGCAGAAGGCTGGAAGATTATTAGAAAATATAGGAAGAGAAAAATGATATCAATGGTAGTACGCTAGTGTGCTAATCACACAATTAGCTCAACACTAATTTTGGCTTACTAGGAAAACCAAGAGCAAATTGTTATTTTTAATATTATTATTATTACTGTTTTATTCTGTTTTTATTTCAGTGGGTACCTATATGACCTCTCCTGTATTTCATATACATCCCTTGTAGAGAATTAAGGAGGTTTGTGGTGGGGGAGGATCATTATTCTTCGTGCATGTCATTTGTCCTCTGCTCTGTTAGCTCCCCTCTGCAGGCTGGCAGCGAACTAAAACAAAACTCTGGAGCAGCTCAGAATTGTGTTTCTGTATCTAATCTGAGACAGTTTGGAAGTTGGCCCTAACAGGATCAGAGTTAGCAGCATGCAGCAGCTGAAAATGTCATACTTTGGCTCTGCTGCTGGGCTAAGTCTCACTATTGCCCTTTGTTGTTCTCACATATCATTTTATTTTTAGGTGGCATTGTTTATGAGGACATAGAGAAGAGAGATGAGAGAGAGAGAGAGGGGGGAAAGAAGGGCTGTTGGGCTGTCAGCATTAATATACAGAAGTAAGCTGGTGAGGTGTTGGATCCCTTGAGTCATCCTCGGAGATCTGGACGTGTGGGTGGGTGAATGTTAAGATCCAGTGTGAGCAGTAAGTTAACATCGAGGTGTCAGCAGTTTACAGCAAGGTTTTTCACTTATTAATTTCCCTGGGTAACATGTCCTCGTGCAGGTGATGGTTATTCGCATGCTTTGTTGCAGGAAAATGCTGTCCTGATGAACTCGCAGCAGGCGGGGAGGATGCTGCAAAGTAAAGGGAGGGCCTGAGACAGGTGATCATGCCAGACGGAATTTCAGATGGGCTCCATCACGTTACCTTCCAGGAACAAATGTGTGGGATGCAGGATTATTTTAAGCAACAAGCTCATTTGGACTAACAAGATGACATGCGTTTGAAACAACTGGGTAGACAGTAATTCAGAAAGTGAAGTTCAGTAACAGTTTGACAGGTCGTGCTTCAGTGTCACCCATCAATCTGATCATTTAGTTATGAAATATTTTTTGTGGATTGTCCAAAATATCTCTGCCTGGTAGAGCATTAGGTAAGATGGCTTCTGGGGTACTTTGAATAAGGAAATTGCAGAAAAGTGGGAATGAAGGACACAGCTTCAGGTAGTAGTGATTGTTTTACATGTGTGAATTTCTTGAAAGACTTGAGGACTGTAGTAATACAAAAGTACTGGATATATTCTTTCTGTGCTATCAGCAATAGCCAGAGCACCTCAGAGCACTCTCAAGAGTTTAGAGTGGTTGATAGAGTTGGTTGCTGAGGACAGGTTTGCCATATTCTCCCCCACACCACCCCATCTGCTCAGCATAATCAAAAGAGAATAATTTTGCTGCTTATTCACTTAAATTATTTAAATTTTGCTCCATTCGAGAGAGGGGTTTCAGCTTCGGAGCACGGCTATTTCCAGTAGTGTTGTGGATATAAAGGGAAGCTGTGGCAGGGATTCCCTTACAGGAGGAATCACCTGGAAGCAGCACCCAGTCCCTTTTTCCCTGCCAGTCTTCAGACTTATTGGAAGCATATGCATGCCTAGGGTAAAAGGGCACAGAAAGAATATAATGGGAAAGATTTGCAGGATTATCTTAACTACATTTCTGTCAGTGAGACACTGTTTCTTATAATACAATCTTAAATCCTTTCTTCATTAAAATTTTAAACCACTCAGCTCCGGAGGAAAATGCTTTGGTTCCTTTTCTCCTTAAAAAATAATGTGCATGTGTCTACTGAAATTGCACTGTTATATTTAAAAATACCTTAACAGGCTGCTTTCTAATGAGCAGGTTTTTTCTGATAGTGCACTTTTTCTAGAGCAGTGGAACAGCTCATAAATAGTTAATTGGAGCGATGGCTGTACTTGTGCACTTGAGTAACAGCCTTGGTGGCGAACTTCTCAGTCGTGCAGACAGGCCACTGCAGCCTTATCAGCAACAGCAGCAAGACGTCATATTTTCAACAGGAATAGGAGACACTGACAAAATTTGCCATCTACTTCTAATTAAGTATAGAGCTGAAGTGCATTTGCTTAAGACAACAGTATCCATAGTAATCCATATTTTTATCTGTAAACTTCTTTTTTTCAAGGCATAATGCCCATTAAAATAAATTTGGACTAAGTTAAAATGTTGAAGCCCTTTCTTTATATATAAGGTTCTGTTCTTCTTTTACATCATCTGGATTTCAACTATCCAGTTTACCCCTGTGAACTCCTTCACAGCTTTGGAATTTAAATATGTATATCATGTTTTGTTAATAATATGTCAGTGAATTGAATTACTCTCTATTTTTAATGAAAGCTCTTCAGATTTAATGAGTAAAGAAATAATGTAAAATATAATAACCCAAGCCTTAATATTTTCTTGATCACAAGTCAAGCCTTCTATATAATTTATTAAAGTAGCATAATGTCCTTACATTTGAGGTCAAGATTTTGCAGGCTTAGCAGAGATTTTTATGCATAAGGGAAAGATGAAACTTTAAAAATATTATTTCAGCAGTTTCATAATTTAGGATTGTGACCTCATGCTCTAAGAATAATTATGGCACATCACGATCAGCAGTTTATCAATATTCATTCATGGACTTAGACTCTCTTCATATCATAGTTTGTTGGGCGGTTTTTTTTCTTTTCATGCAACCATAGTAACTTTAAAATAGATGCTAAATGCCTTAAGGAGCATGGGCAGTTGCATTATTTGGGGGTTGTGCTTTAAGCAGTATCTACAATATTTATGAAAGCCACTGTTACTGGGTTCTTTCCCTGAATTTCTGTGTAGTTGTTACACCTTCTGCTGCCAGGTGGGACCAGTGTTTCTAAGGAGCCGTCACAGTGAGGTTTACCAGCTCTGCTTTCACTGTGGCCACCATGAATTTGAATTTGTTGTGGCTGCATGCGCAGTTCCTGCAAAAATCGGGGTCAATGGGGCGGTTTACCATTGGTTTAAGCTGAAACTGTAATGGCATAGAAGGCATAAGAGCAGATAGGAAGTTTTGTGGCTGTTTAAAAACTAGTTTGTGGCTGAAAATTCAGGGGTGTTGCATCGGTCCATAGTCAAGAATGTCAAATGCTGAGAACCAGCTACAAGGAAAAGCCAAATCGATGAAGTGAACACTTCACCAGTTTATTAAAATTTCTATCTAGCATCTTTAATGAAGCATTAAACGAAGTTTTCCGACCTACCCAGCCAAGAACAGCAGGCAGCATAACAGCACAAGCTCTTCTGACTGTCCTGTGAATGCTGCAGAGAAGGGCAGCAGGCACTTGTGGTACTTCTGGTCAGAGAGCACCACCTGGCCTGACCAAGGCACGACTGTTTGCAGGCATCAAGGACAAGCAGATGATTCCTCAGGAGTTCAAGCATGCAGAGATTCAATTCTTTTTGTAGAGTAGAGCTCATGCCTTGGAAAATGGTGTATTCATTCACTTCTGCAGGAAGAAGAAACTTCTACCTTTGCTGGAATAATGGTCAGCAGACTGGAGGTTTAGCTGTTAATGCAATTTTTCAGCCAAGGAAATCTCAGAAAAGCTGAGAAGAAAGGCCTGTATATTTTCTTTGTCAAGCAAACCAAAGCCTGTGATACCAATAATCTCAAGGGTTTCTTCAGGCTTTGGCAAAATCCAGCTGTTTGGGCAAGCCCTTGAGTTGGGAGCTCTGGTGCGTGCTTTCAGTTGGAGCAAAACATCACAGCTTTCCTCCTTGAGATGGGCACGAAGCTTCATCCCTGCCCTGATCCACCTTGGTATCTTGTAGGCAAGACTGCTTCCTGACCTGTTTGGTGACTGTGACAGGGGAGACTGCACCCTGTGTCGCAGGGTTGGGGGAATTTCCAACTCTTTGCACCAAATCCAAGGTTGTGCAGCTGCTAACCTGCAGCCTGCCGCTCTCTGCCAGCCACTGCAGTTGGTTTCCGAAGGTCTGAGAGCAGGAGGGACAGACTCTCCGTGTTATTCTGCCAAACAGCTTGGCCTGAGCACTTGTGTGAGGCAAACTTGAGGTGCTGCTTCAGCCGGGCTCTGCTGGGAGGCATTCATGGGCTTGACATTTGTAGGCAATTTGTGCTGCTCCTGCAGCAAGTTGCCTGAGCGCTGCGCTTGACAACACAGTCACCAGCGAGGGAAACAAAAGGCAGAGCAGCATTTACGAGATTAAAGCAGCGTTTCTGGAATGAAGGAAGCGTTGAACTTCAAACAAGTGCTTGGTATGCATTTACTTTTATTAACGTTCCTCTGTATGACTGTGAAATTTGGATAACAGCCTTGCTTCTCCCAAGCATTAGCAAGTTCCTCTTGGACTGTCTTTGAGTCCTTGCTGGTGTAAAAAGCCTGGAAAAGGTTTTGTCGAGTTCTTATAAGTGTTTTTAAGCAGCTTAGAAACACTGTTTTTGTAGATACAGGAGCACAGATACAGATTTTCAAGGGAAGGGATGGACAGTGTGTTGCCTGAAGCTGCTTCGTATGGGCTCATTAAAATCAGAATGGCTCTGAGGCAAGTCCAGGAAATATTGCAAGGATGTCTTCAAGAACGTTCGTATTTGGAGTCCAAAACCACAAAAAAGACAACAACACTCTCCAATGTGGTCAAGCTTTTGCAAATTCAATAGCTAGACCTCTATAGACAAGTGCAAAACTAGAACACTTGGGGAAAACAAACAAGAATAGGTGAATCAGATGAGTATCTGATAACTGCTAACATGCTGCAAAAAGTTCCTGGTTTACAGTAGCAAGTCCAGCAGACCCCTGGACAGAGCCTAAGGAGATTTTTATGTAACCGGGCTGTGTGTTCCCACCTAATGAGTTTTGAATGTCAGCCAACTCCAACTAAATTTGACAGTGGGTAGCTATTACAGCTATTCCATTTTAGCTGTTCTCTCTTACCAGTTCCATTAAAAGAAGTGACTGGAAGGAGGAAAAGCACCCAATTAATGCCCCCACTAGAGGAAAGGGGCTAGTTAGGGTTTTTCTCCTATTAAACGTTGCAAGCAGGAAGGAGAAAGACCTAGGAAACAAGGTTTCATTACTCCTGCTCCTGAGCAACAACTTAATAATTTTTAAAAGTAGCAAAGCATTTTCATATACTTTGGAGCTCTACTCTTTATTTTGTGTATGTTATTTAGGAACACGAAAAGCAAATATAGAAATAAGAAGCTGTAGGTCTCTTATTGCTTTATGAGAGCAGTGGGCTCCCATGCCAGGAGCTGCATGGGGTGAAGTGGTCTGAAGCCTGAAGGTGTGCAGGTGGGGGCTTCTTGAATTCTCCAGCTGTGTGATAAAACCAAGTTACTCTCTGGTTGCTGCAACGTTTGAAACCATGGCTGCTCAAAGCTGGCTCTTTGTTGAGTCATCTTCTTTCTTCCCCAAGTGCTTATTCTGCATATTGCACACCTGTTTTTAACAGAAATAATTTTGATGGCTACAGGAGGGGAGAGAAAAAAAAAAAAAAGGCAGATTGTTTTGGAATAGGCAGAAATTCAAAGCCAAGTTAAATGGGGCTTTGAGCAATGTGGTCAAGTGGAAGGTGCCCTTGCCCATGGCAGGGGGTTGGCACTAGGTGAGTCCCAAGGTCCCTTCCAACCCCATCCATTCAGTGATTCCATGACACTGCTTAATGAAGCAAAGAATGTGTCACCCGGTTCTTTGGTTTTAATTGGCTCTGTGTGGCACCTGTTGTGTCAGTGAGTAATATTTGTGGTATAACAATGAATGTAAATATTGCAGTCCTTGCTAAAGGAAATTGAAAGTCTGTGGCACAAACATGCTGCACAAGTGAATTCTGGGGGGGTGATGGTTTAGCAAGTAATAATGTTTGCTCACTCTGCTATACACCGTGATTTCTATATAACTTGTGTAATTTATGCCTAAGCACTTAATTATGCACACTCATAAACTGTCTGCCTCTACAGTGATGTGCTTTTGTGCATAAACAGTTAAACATCCTTTTCCTGAAATGGGAGGGATGGTGGTATTTTTAATTATTGTACCACCTCTTATTCCCACTGAAGTTAAATGCAAGCTGCCTTCCAGAATCAAGGCCTGCTATACTTTGCAACAGAGTTCTGGCAGTATGTAGCAGAGGATTTAGGAGATGAACTGGGGCTGTGTTAGTTGTAGAACATAACTTTCCTAGTCTGTGTTCCGCTTGGTGCTCCAATTTTCCTTTAGTCTTTGCTATCTGGGTTTCAGCTACTCAGCCGGAGAGAGTGGTAGGTACAGTCCTGTGTATCATTAGTATGTGAGCAGTAGGGTGAATTTCAGCTGAATAAAAATGAATTCTTTGACTTGCAATTGTGAACGTTTCTAGTTTGCCTTGACAATCCTGTCAAGACAAATTTGAACTTTGTCAGCAATTGTGATTGCTTGTGGGAGAATTACCAAAAGCCTTTGCTCTAGGTATCAGTCAGCGATTGCAGCCCTCATCTGCTATTTGACCAAAATTTTCCATGGCACTCAGCAGGCTATTACTTGTCACTCTGACATATAATGGAGGAGTATTTTAATTAATTTAAAAGTTAAAATTTATGGTTACTTAATACAGTATAGCTGTATTACATGTCAGCGGTTACACTTGCTGTGAAAATAGAGAAAGGGGAGTTGAAAGGACTTGGGGTTTGGAATATTTTTAAAACACATGCCATTGATTTTACCTTCTACTTCGACAAGCTACCAATAGAGTTTTTATTTAGTTAATGGGTGCAGAGGTTTCCTATTATGTAATTTTTGTTGTTTTTAAAAGGGATTCTAGAATGCTAACTGTGCATCTAGTTTCTAAGACTGTTTCTTCCACGATTCAATAGTACTTCTGCTCGAAATTCTTTGCTTTTGTGCTGAACTTTGAATAACTGCATTTTGGATCCGATGCTGTTTTGTTTTATCACCTAAACCATTCCTCTGTCATGGTTTCCAGGTGCCCAAAATAGACATAATTATACTTAAATCCAAGGGTTATGTGAAATTGAAACTTGTAAGTCCCTCTGAAGGCTGCACAGCATGAGTGTGGTTGGTGCATTTGCACACATGCAGGTTATGTGTGTGCTGGAGTACGAGATCAGATGCTCTGGCAATACTGTCTTCCTAAATGCTCTTGTGGGTGCACATCTGCAGTGACTTTCTAACTGGTGATGGTGAGTTTAAACCATCTTTCTATGTGTCCATTTCAAAACAAGCCCTTTTGCAAGAAAGTGAAGGGAGGAAGGCACTACAAAGATGAGTGACTTGCATTTCTCTTCTCTCCACCCTGCCCATTGTTCAACTTACCTGACTGTCTAAATTAGGAAGAAGGATGGAAAGAATATCTGCATTCCTTCTACAGGAGTAGGGTGGGAAATTGGGCTGCTAAATACTCTATTATGTACCTCTCTTTTGGCTCTCACTGCCTGACCCTCCACGTAAATGACAGGCAAGGGAAAACGGAGGAACTTGAAGTGTGCAAATAAATGTGGCAGTCGACAACATCACCACCAACAGGAGTGAACTTACCTTGAGGTAAATATAAGAGTAAGGATCTCTGTAAATTGTCACTGTATAGTGGAGGTGGGTCAAGTGGGAAGTGATGTCCCTGTCTGAACTGGAGCTACTACTTGCTGTATCCTCTGCTAATCATCACAATTTTTAAAAGCATATACGAAGCCCAAGAAGGCTGTTTCACCTGTGACAAAATTCACAGGTTGGACTGGGATCATGATTATTGGAGGAGATCCAATTGAAAACCGTTGGTAAGCATCCTGAGAGCCAGAGAGACCTAGAAGGAAAGTGATTCTTTAAGCAAGACAGGATCAGTACAGATAGATGTGGCAATTCTACCTTCTAGTTTTAGGAAGATGTTTGGTTTGGGCTGTGAGACCAGGAGGGTGGAAAAGACAAATTTACTAACTACTTCCACAACTATGTACTTAGAGCTGCAAGGGCCATCTTATTCCGTGTATCAAGTAATAGCGATAGGCATTAAAACACCATGAACAGGTTGAATTTTCTAAAAACGGAAAAACATTAGTGAAAAGGAAGCCGTCATTATTTCAAATAGTGGTTTTAGAAGTGACAGAAGATGTTTCAAAATAATGTGACTATTAGTCTTTTAAAATATCTGTTAATCAGAGATGGTGGTAAAGTTGGAGTTTGACTCTTACTGTATCATCTGAAGCAAGTGCCAAGCTGGAAATTTCCAGTAAAACGTAAGTATCTGTGCCTAACCTTATTAAGGATTATTACTTTTTGATTAGTGAGATCATCTTAGGTGGATTATTTATTTTTTCAATCTTCCTTTTACAAATGCACACAGACCTCCCTGCATTGGGCAAGATGCTGAAGTCTGTTCATGTCAGGAATTTCTCTGGTAGACTCATGGGCTTGAGTCTTAGCACTCAGTTCTGTGTTGGTACCTCATACCAAAAGACTCTGCGAGCTGTCTTTTGCTTTTCGTTCTCCCCTACGTCCTGTTTATGAAGTTCAGACTGGTGTGCAGACCTTCCTACTTCTCTTTTCTGCTCCTGTGTGGTATTATTAATATAGCAGACCCTGGTGCTGTAATTCCAATACACTTCCAACATCCACACTAATTTTGTCTCGGTGGATGGGGGGTCATAAAGGAGTTAAAAGACCAAAACCCCCACTCCATTTGCCCCTTAGATTCTTTCAGATCAAGCAATAATTATACATGTTGCCTTCCTGAGCCTGTGGGATTGCTCTTATGAGTAAAGGTCTGCCATACTGGGGCTATTATGTGGCAAGCTGGAAAATAGCCTTTGTTCCCATGGTAACCTTTTTTTTGTGCTTTGGTGCATTTTTTCCCTATGGTTTCATGGTTGCTCTGGAGGTTTTTCTATTGTGGTATTTTAATCCCCAGCAGACCGTGGATGGCAGTTCAGTTTACTTTTTGCTATTATGAAATAATTTAATTTTGGAAAAAATTTATTTGATTATGGAACTCTTGTAAACTTTTTATATTGTGGTTAGGGTATTAATGGTGTGGTAGCTTTCTCTGTAAGCATATCATGCACTCAGAAGTTAAAGCAGACAGTTGGTAATAGGAAAGTACATCCAACTGGACCAAGCTGCTTCTGTCTTAAAAGAATGTTTTTAATATAGTTATTCTTTTAGGACTGTTGAGGCCAAGCCATTGGCAGACATATCAGGTAGATTTTTCTGTGCAATAGAATGACATTTCTTAAGGTCATTAACAGTCAGTACTCTGGTCATCCATGTCATCAATGTCATTTCAGGTTGCTGTAATGAGGGTTTCATAAAATAAGCTTTCAAACAAAGGCAGGTATTTTTAGGAGTTGCTTGTTTAGACTTGGAGGGAAGAACTTCAACAAAAGTTGTGAGCTTTCTTTTGAAAAGAGGAGGCTTTTTAAAGAGATGCTTTTATCACTGGTAGCATCTCCCTGCATTTGCCTTCTATGTATATTTTCCTCCTTCCTTGCTCATTCAATTTTCTTTGTCTCGGAAGCCTTCAGTAGCAGAGCAATGTAGTCATGCAATCTCGTTTTGCCTGAAATTCCTCATGGTGATGATTTCCCGCTGGTGCCCCCATCAGCAGGTGAGCCTCACGTGAATCATGGCATTTTATGCAGCTTTAAAATGTTTCTGACTGAGAAGGCAGCAGAGCCTCACCAGGTAAACACTACTATGCCCTGGTAGGAGCGTTACCAGGGTGCAGAATGGCTCACATAGTTTTCAGCAGTGGAAGATGAGATGGCGCTGTGAAAAAATTGGATTTTCAAAGCTGTGTGTCTCCTCCTAGTTAGAGCAGGTGAGCAGGTGCAGGAAAAGAAAGAGTTAAACATATTCCCTGCCCCCCTCAAATAGACTTTCAATAATTAACCAGATAATTTTCCAGATAAACTGTTCCTGCCTTATCTTGCTATACATAGCAATTTATAATCAGCAGCACAAACACCAGAATTGCATGCATTTAAACTGCACTAATTCTATAAGTGGGCCAAATATGAAAAGCTAGAGCAAATGCACTGTGAGGCTTACTGGAGTTCTCTGCCTTCCAAAGCCGAAGGCTTATTCCTGATAGGTTAACCATTCCATTTCAGTAGATAACTATATCTATGTACTAAAAAACCTGCAGAGCAAGGAAATTTTATTTCCCTGGGGCAGTTGTGTCTTGGTAGGTTGTGACAGTAGTTAGAGGAGAAAAGTGCGTTGCAGAAGAAAAGTAGGAGGATGTTATACTTCTCTGATCACTAAATCACTGGGTAAAAATTACATTTATTTCCCTAGGAAATAAGTGCTCTCAGTTTCAGTCCATCAGAACACACTTTTGTTGATGCTTAAGTTTATATTTTTCTGTAGTCAACTGATTATTTGGGGGTAAAATTTGGCTTGCCGGCTGTAGTTGCTACCAAAATATTTCAGTAGAGAAGGTCAAGGAAAAGTCAAGGTTTACAGCTGGATGGAGGAAAATGCTGAGTCCTGTCAGCATCCACTGAGGTAAATGGGAACTGAAGGAGCATAGCACACTTGCTTCATTTTGTAAAATCAACATATGCCTTAAGGTTAGGCTAAATACAGGAACCTGTTCACTTTGACTGCGGCACAGAACGCATCAGATTCTATTTGCCGAATAAACACTGAAACTTAAATGCTTTTTTCAAATCCTAAGTGCATCTTTTTAGATTTGGTGGGGCTTGGAAAAAAGGTTGGAGCCTTTTCTATTAGTGCGTGTCAGAGTTTGCTTGTTATCATAATTAAGATCCAGGTATGAAAGTGTGATGTGTGACCCTTAGGCATTGCTAAATAAAGTAACTTAAAGTGAAAGCTGGAGTTGCTGAGGAAAAAAGCCATCCAAGTTCTCAGTTTGCTTTTTCTTAACTAAATGCACTTTCCTTCTTATTCCTACATGTTCCATCATACTAAGCATTTCTTAAGATTAAAAAAAGGTTATAGTGTTTGAAGTTCTAACAATTGAAGGGTTTCTGTCTTGGAATACAAAAGCTCTGTGCTTTAAAAAAAAAAAGAAAAAAAAAACAAAACTAATTGAGACTGACCGCTAATTTAAATGTAATATGGCAGCTACTGAATTATCTTTGTTGGGGTTTGTTGTTTGGTTGTTTTGGTTATTTAAATTTCTTTAGAATATACCCTCAAAGAGGGTGAAGTTGCTCTGCCTGCTCTGGGAGTGTTGCTGCTGAGGCTCAGGGGTGGTTGGGTTCCAGCAGTTCTTCCTTAGCTCAGCGTTCCCAAGGTCCCGCATGACTGCCTTCTCCTCCAAAATTCTGATCGTTTCATCTCTGCACCTTTTCACTTCTCTCTGCTTTCTTGGTCTGCTGACAAGAAGATTGGTTTATATACTCTGACATTTAAGAAATACCATTTTCCAGTCTGCTAATCTGCTGTATTCAAGTAGTTATAGGAGAGAGCCAGGGTTCCTTCCCACAGTGAAGCTTTTTAAAAATTCGGGTTATACAAGCAGAAACTGATGCTGGTCAAACATTAGTATTGACAATTAAAATGGGAAGCATGAAGTAAAATCTGGGAAGTGAGACATGGCACTGGGGTAGGTCATGACTGCCATCATTGTAGAGTGGTCAGATAATCTACTGGACAGCTTTTGACCAGTATGACACTTTCTAAAGGAGTAGAAGAGTTATCTTGGGCAGTGAAGTTGTTGTTACTATGTGAACATGCATAAAAGTAATGGAGGCAATGTGAAGATGAGATGATTATGCTGTTCACTCTGGCTGAGTGGACAATGAATTAAAGAATGGAAGGTACTGGGAGAGCTGCTAAGAGAAGTGAAATACCATTGAAATACCCAGCTCTTGTTTTGGGCCACAGGAAAGTTAGTTTCAGCATTTCTGTGTGCGAAGTTGACTATCTTCTACTAGCTCCCAGTAGAAGATGACTCTAGCTGGAGTCTGTGCCCCTTCAGAAATGAGGTGAGAGGGTAGAATTAAGCTGCTGGCAGCCTTTGCATCTTGAATATCCTGATTATTCTTCCTCTTACAGTTACTTTTTTTGTCTTCTTGTGGTAAAAATATGATTCTATAATCTCAAATTCTTTTTACCTTTGTTTTTGCATACCTTTATTTATTGAGGCATACCCAGGTTCCTTCTGTTTATTTTACTGCCAGAAAAGTCAATGATGTGGAATTAAAAAGGACTCATCTAGATCTCATAATAATAAAAGTGCTTGGAACAAATGACTTTGGAATTCATATTGTGGCTTATGCTTCTTTGGAATGCTTCATTTTTTCATCAGAGAGGCATCATTTGTTTAAACTGTGCTCCTGTATGACATCTGGTTTGAAAAGCATAATCTATATAATCAGCTTTTTAAATGCTGGATTATCTGTGGGTTTATTGACTCTTCTTTACAAAATCTGTTATTTCTAATTAATTCTCCATATAACTATTACTAAAGCCAACTCTGAGAGACACAAATGAGCTTGATGGCAATGGCTAGTCAAGGTCAGCATTTAACTGCCAGCATTTGCACTGTTAGGGATAATAAATCAGGCTTGTTCTTAATCACATACCCTACAACGTGACAAATGTTACTGGAGCCATCGAAGTAACCATTTTACAAATCATTCAGGAGATACATTTGGCATTGTTAAACTCTCCATGCTGCCCTTGGCTGTAACAGCATTGTGATAAAATATGTATGCTCTGTTGGATATCCTCTCTTTGAGTCCTGTGGAGTTTTATGTGGGGGGGTGTGTTTGCCTGTTCTTGTCTTTGTATTGGAGATAATCAGAGAGGCATGAGAGCAATAACACCTAATCAACCTATGGGAGCCACTGGCTTCTGAAAATGGGAATGAGCTCTGTGGCACTATTTCATATTTCTTGTGGTTTTAGTTAGGAGTTTATATTGAGACTAGCTTGCCACCCAAGGAATGTCCTGGCTCAACAACAGTCCATTGTGTAAAAGTTTTTTAAAAAACCCTGTTAAATATCAGAGCAATAGGTTTTAGGCTCTGATTTGGTTTGTGTAAATACAGTGTTTTCACTTGATGTGAATTTTAAGACTCAAACCTGCTGTGGCCCATATATGCCATTAGATTTAGCATGTCATTCAAATAGATATTTGGCACTAGGCTAATTACCCTCCAGGGAGCCAATTGTAAAGTTTCTAATATTTTTTTATGATATTCATTATTACATGGACCAACTCTTGGATATTCCAAAAGAGAGAATGACTTGTTACTTTAGTAACTTGGCTTTCTGTAACTTAACTTCTCATCTGGAGCAAAAAATTCAAACTCAGCTCCAAAAAAAAGAGCTGAAATTTAATTAATGTAGATATCTCTGTTATAATCAACAGAATTTAACACTGATATTTTGCTTATTAAGTGTTACCTGCCCATAACTTTTCCCACATGCCAGTTTACGTTAGGATTACTTGGTAAAAATTTATGGCATGTTGCTGTGGAAAATTAATGCAAAGGGAAATATTTAACTTGGAGCAAGCAGGAAAAGCACTTTCAGTGTGGGGGGTTTAGTGTAGTTTTTCTGCCTGTGCATATTATAGAATAAAGAGCTATAATGACTAATAAAAAGAATTGCTTTAATAAAAGCGATGAATAAATGAAGTGTTTTTCTATGTCATCAACACTGAATGTCTGGCCTTGAAATAAAGGCCAGGGGGCAGGTTCCTCATCAGTCAGATCTTGTTCACAATGGTTACTAAGAAAGGGATGACAGCCTGAAAGAAGAGAGATTTAGGAGGAAAAGGTGTTACCATCTGTGTGTGCCTTGTTGGGGAAGAAAAGCTTCCATAGAGAGAATGAGTTATCCTGAGGTTTAGCTTGTGATCTGAGCATGTTTTTGGGCTCAGCCTTTTATGATTTGTACCACTTTTCCTTTGTGTGAGGTATTACAACATCATTTTGAATTGGCAAATACTCCGGTATAGCATGGGTGAAAGAGAACATAAGAGATTTTAAAAACAAGCCAAACATTGTTCCTTTAAGACAATCATAGCCAGAGCTGGCACAAGTTGGAGGAGATTGAAGTACCAACAGCGAATATCAGTGTTTCTTTGCACTAAAGTATTTGAGAGCAGCTCCATGTTGGATATTCCTATTAAGAATGAAAATGCCTCATTTGTGTTTTAACATATTCCACTTTTAAACTGAATAAAAGAATGAGTTAATTCAATTTAATTCCAGAATGTTAAGCTTCCACCGGTGATGCTGTGGCTGAGTAGCTGAATACATACTTTGTATTCAGGCTGTACCTTTCAGTTGTATTCAAGTCTTCAGTGGAGAGGAGCACTGCATAAAATATGCTATAGATTGCGTCTTAGGTAGGCATTTAATAATAGTCATGGATCAACTGGTGTCTTAATGTGTCTTTGCTGGCTTTTTTTTACCTAATAATTCTGTGAAAGTGCAGTTTTGTAGGGTAGCTTGTATCTAAAAAAAGGCTCTCCCACCTTCTGCAAATCCTACATGACAATTTATTTTCAACTAAAAATAATACATAATTACATATATATATGCAGTATGTATATATAGAGAAGCATGTGCGTGCGTATAGATATAAAAATAAAAATCATGCACACTGCTGTGATACCCTGGAAACCTCCATTTCTCTACAGGAAAAGCTCTCTAATGAAATTACTTCTTTTTTAGGTATTAAAATAAAAAGTACACTGGCCTTTTTCAGGGTAGAAAGACTAGGAAAGTTTTTGCCAGTCTTATGAAGAAATGGGAACAAGCAGCATCAAAATTACAAATCCCCTGAGACATTTTGGCCTTCTGTCAGAATTGAAGAGTTTCCCTTCTCAGGCAAAAATACTGATGTTTGCAGTGAAAGAAAGAGAATTTTCAAGGTTAGTTTTCCAGGTTATTAACATTTTCTCTAGAAAGCAGACACCTTTTGAAGAATTTTGTTTAATGGGAGGCCTAATTTTTTTCATGCCGTATGGAACATGCTACAGGGAGAAAGTCCCGTTCTTTGCCTTAACACGTCAGAGCTGAACACCAGCACAGCCTTGGCAAATCCTGGAAAAGTTACTTTTCCTTAGGGTAAAATGGATGCAGCATGTGCAGGTATTACTGTGACTGGAGCACGCAGAACTTATTTTAACACGGATTTGGTGAGGCTTTCTCTCTTAACAGATGAGCTAATGCCATCACCTAGCAATTATCAAGTAGTGTGATGTTATGTAATGAAAGTATAAATAGCACAAGGACTAAAACTAGTAAATCTAACAGACTAGCGAGCAGACAAGAGCAGGAATACTATTTGGAACATTTTGATTAACATCTGAACACTGTCATTTAAGCAGGCATTGAGATTTGATGTTGCAGTAAAGCTGTAGGCCAGGAGAGCTGCAGTCCCTCATTGGAGTGACATTCGAGCTGTGCCCCCTGGATAACTCACTTGGCCTCTGCATACCTCTTTAGAGGAAGTCAGAAATTTGGAAAAAGGCAAAGGGTTCATACTTAGAATTTCTTAAGCAAGCTCATTATCTTATGTTTGAATTAAGACTGCTTGCGGACTTGGTTTCCCAGTGGCTGATGGACAAATAGCCTGTGACCTGCAGTTTGAACCACCTGGTAATTTCCCCACTGGTGTGAAGTCTTTCAGGGTTGTTTTTGTAGTTGTTTGGCAGCATTCAGAGAGATAACATGTAAGAAATGCAAGAGTTCACGTTTACCTGGAGAAGAGAGGCTGTGTGGAAGGAGAGACTCCCTCCGGCCCCATGGAGACATGGGAGGGATCCAAAGTTTTCATCTCCTTCATGGAGAATGAATCCTTCCAGGGTCTGGCATGTTTCTCTAACCCAAGTTATATTAGGGTGGCATTTCCCAGTTCCTGGGGGAGGAAGGGAGGGAGGAAACTCACAGGATCAGGAAATGTGACTTGTTTTTGAAAAGCACAGTCTTAGAGAGCTGCCAGCGGAAAAGGTGCCCTGTCGTTCAAGACAGAGGTAGATGATTGAAGCAGGGCTTGCAGGTACATCTTTCTGCAAAAATTCAGGATGGTCTGAACCTCCAGTGCTGCTTTTCTGGCACCTACAGGCATATGGGAGGATCTTCTGCACTTGCAGAATGTATAAAGGCTTCAAAACTACATTGGAAGTAGGATGCTAAATTACAGGAATATTAAAAATAAACTCATGGACTACTGCAGTGGTAAACAGGAGCACAGACAGGGGAGTACATACCATTTTGCTGCATTACTTCATAAAATGGCCTTAGAGGTTTCCTTACAGGTATTCCTTAGCTGTGAAGGCCTCAAAGAAATAAAGAAACAGAAAGAAAATTTATAGCTGCCAGGTCGCTGCCAGAGTGGTTTGTTAGTTTGTTTGTTTTTTATTTTCAGATTTAATCATCTGCTTCCAATAAATTCCACTGCCCTTGTGGTAACTTCTCACATTAACATTGATATATTATGGGTGTTTTAAAACAGACAATAAAAATATTGCGCTTACTAATTAAAGCAATTCGTGTGTTCAGCCAGGCACTGCCAGAAAGAGTTGTGGTTTCCTAATTGTTAGGTGCCTTGAGCAATGTACCTGTTATAAATTCTTAATTGAGCTTTGTATTATAGCTGGTGTGATTTGAAATATTCATAGCTGTTTTGTTGTGTTTGATTGTTTTCACTCCAGCTCTTCATTGAGAAGCGTGTCAACTGGATCTTCAAGACCTTCCAAAGTGTGTTTGGTGTGTGGAGATGAGGCATCTGGATGTCATTATGGGGTGGTTACATGTGGCAGCTGTAAAGTTTTCTTCAAGAGAGCAGTGGAAGGTAAGAAAACACAGAACAAAAAAAAAATTGACACAGAAGAAAAAATCTATTCTTTGGTTTTTTTAAAGAAGTATATATACACACATATAAATTTTCCCATGTGTTTTCTGCTGTTGGTAAAGATCTGTGTTGTTAATATTAAAAAAAAGAAATGTTGAGTGACCTTTACAGACTTTGTAAGCAACTTCTTCAAGTGGAAAAAAGGTTTTTAATATCTGATAATAAGGGTTCATGGCATGCAAAGGGCATAAATACCATATAGGTTTTTGGAAGTCTTTTCTGATGAGTAAATGTTCTTACAACCACAGATGAAGTAAGAGATAGCTACTTACTGATTTATCTTTGTGAAAAAAAAGCTAGAAGGAAAAAAAACAGGCTCTTAATACGGTGTCCAGCTTGTGCACTGAGAAGAGTGAGGCAGTGTGAGGTGTGATTAATTTCTTCTGTGATCATTAAATCTACTTCTGATGGCAATAAGGATTTAGCTCTCTGTTAAATAGACCTGGAGGGCTTGTGCGTCATTGAAGTCAAGACTTCGTGTAATATCTATCAATCTATTTATCTATCTATCATCAAAAGTGTCAATCTAATTGAAATTAACTTCCCAAAGTTATAAGGACATGGAAAAGGTTTCCCGTTGCTGAAAACATTTTCTCTTACAGTTGTGCAGTAGCTGACCTTGATGTCCCCATTCCCCAATTTCTTCTTGAGAATTCAGTTGCTTAATATGTGGCACATGAACTGGAAAACCTTCCTTTTTTTGGCTGAGTGACTTCCTCCATGTGCTTCCACACCACATCATGGGTGGCTCTTCAGACATCCATATCTGAGCTGACCCCTGAATCACGAGGAGACGTTTTTTGGTTGGGTGGTGGTGGTGGTGAGGATTTCCATATAGCTGCACATACTGTGTGAAGTGACAGCACCTTTTGTTGTCTTCCTTCCTCCTTTCCTGCCTCCCAGGAAAGCTTCCTCTCCAGTCTTGAATCACTGTGATTTCAAGGTACTATTTGTCTACATTTACGTCTCTTTCTTTTGCTGACCATTCCAACATAATATGATGGATGTTCCCATACAGCTTTACAGGAATTTATGAAAAATTACTAAGGAGTCCCTTTAGGAGTTAGCAGAGTAGCAAGACTGTGTTTCCAAGCCTCAGATGCCATTAGGAAAAGATTACTCTCTGATCAGGCATAGAAATACATTTTTAAAACGTAATTAAAACTGATCAGTAATTACTGAAAGTTTGCAAGTTAAGCAAAAAAAAAATCAGAAAATGAAAGAGGAAGCTGCCCTGTCATCCCTAAAGATTTAATGTGTTTTAAATTAGCCTAAAGTACATTTTTTAGAGTCATTATAGTAACATACATGTACCTAACAGTGGTATGTGAACACTGTCTGGACTTCTTGGTATGCAAATGACTGAGCTCTTGATGTTACCAGCAGCATTGTTGATAGGCAAACACTGAGATTTTGTCTTGGCTTGCACTTTTTTATATATTGTAGAGTATTAGCTCCAAAAGGACATAGCAAAACCTAATACACATACTGGCTTCAAACATCCTGGCACTATCCTTATAAATAAAAGTTTGTGTAGGTAGTTTTGTCATAAGAGGTTTCTTGTAGAGTCATCAGAAATTTTTCAGTTGGGAGCAGGGTTAATAAAACACCCTCTTCTGAGGTTTCCAATTTGAAATAATTGAACCAATTAAATATTTGTAGCATGTGGACACACACATTTCTATCATGATCCACTAAACATTCCTCAGTGGACAATGTCCATGCTCTTTTCAAGGACCTTTAAAGGTCCACTCCAACCCAGCCATTCTATCAGTATATCAAGTGGGGAGACAAATTGGGTCAAAAAGCATGGAAACGGAGAAAAGAGGGTTATGGAGAGAGAGAACTCTGCACACCACCTGGCTCTTTGGGTCTTGGCTGCATTTGCTAACACTGTCAGCACACCTTGAACAGCCTTTGAGTGCCAATTCCTTTGTTCTCCTCTGAAATACTACAAAACCAGAGGGATTATAACAGAAAATAACAACTGTATTGGAATTTAAAACCAAGAAACTGAGAAGAACAAAGAGAATAAAGTTTGCATGTCAAATTATAAATCTGGTAATTGTATTCCGGGTTAACCGTATCTTGGAACTTGCAGGAAATGTCTAATGGATTTATGAGAAGGAGAGCTGCAGAACAAAAAAAGTATTAAAATGGGTTTATTGGTGAAATTTCAAGAGTAATTTCAGATGGCATCAAATCCAAACCTGTAAATTATCCAAGTACTCGTTTTAGTATCAGGTAGGCATGGACATTTTGCTGACTGACTTGATGAACAGGAGGCTGGCATGAAGAAATGTGATTTTGTCATTAACATAAATTTGATCTGCCTTGCAAACACTAAAAATCCTTAGACTGTAAAAGTGTTGGTAAATGGTGTCACAGCAAAAGTTAAGGTATATACATTGAGAATACATTTTTACATAGGTTAATTTTATTGTATGGGTTTTTTCCTCAATAACAGATACGGCAAATCATAAAGTCATTTGAACTTGAATTTATGATCAAAATAGAGTAATATGCTGAAAATACACTGTACTGTGAGGGAACCTAAAGCACCTGGCCAGGCTTGACTTCTCTTTTTCCACTGAAGCAGCTTTCTCTAAGGAGAGTAACAGGCTTGAAGTCAGAAATCACAGCTGTTCTTGCCTATGCTTTGCATTTTCAGTCTTCATTTGTTCAAGTTCCAGACAAGTATGAGGTAATCTCTCCTAAATCAAAATTTATATTGTTTCTTAAGTTGCTAATCTTTTATTCTTCTTTTGGCTTGAAACGAAGAAAAAAGGAAGGCATTTTCTTCATCTCCATATGGTCCTAAAGACTACAGCAAAAATGACCATTTTCTTCCCGTTGTTTCGCATATTTTCTTAGAGATGTTTGGCTACTTAAAATGGGAGCATTAAAAAATTATATTGTGTCAGTTATAGGGAAGCTTGTTCTTTTTTAAAAACACAAAGGTGGGATAATTTAGTAAACATCAGATTCTGTTGTTGATCTCTGTTCCAGAAGATTCACCTTAAAGTTAGTTCTTCAATTTTAGTCAAAAAAATAGATTTCTCTTCACCTCTGAAGTAGAAACACAGTCACAACAACAGAAGTTTCTAGGGTTGTGGGGTTTTTTTCTCACCTGAATTTTTGCCAATTTAGAGTGGAGAGATAATCTGGCTGAAGGAGAATTTTGAGTCTGATCTGATGCTTGCTGGATGTAGCAAACCTGCTGTGCCCCTAAGTGAGCAGCGTAGGAACAAAGAAATCCTACCTGTTTTTTCAGAGACAGGTAATCTTCCTATGCTTTTCCTATGCACTGGAAGGGAAAGAACTTCCCAAGGCTTTATAAGCCCCAGTAGAAGATAAACTAAAGCCTCTGAGTGTGCCTCCCTTGTTTTTTGGTTTTTTTTCATTTCAGTTGAAGTGGAAAAGTTATCAAGGTATGAGAAATGCTAACATACATAACTCTTGAATAATTTGCTTAATTAGCATAACTTAACTTTTTATAGAATGCTACTGTGAATAGGGGAATTTATCTTAATTGATCATTTAAAAAAGCAGTATTTTTTATGCTGTATGAAATTGAAATTGATACATAACAGCCGTTTTGCACACCATTTTGCAGTGTGTGCACCCATGAATTTTGTAGGTCTGTATTACTATAATTAATTATACATACAGTTCTTCACTCTCCACTCTTCTGTTCATTCGCTGTAATGGAGTCAGTGTTTTTCCATAACAGGCTGCAATTTTCCTTTTATCCACTTTCCTAAGGTCTGTGGCCTCTCTAAATTTGACATCATTCAGTATAGATGTCCATATGTTTTCATAGAAATTTTTATGTGGGATTTGAAGTTGACTCTGTTCCTGACCTGTTGCAAGAATCTGTTTTACAACCTATCAAACAGAAATATTAGGTGAAGAGCAAGCAGATGGGTGATCTGCTGAGGGCAAGTGAGCTGGTCAAATTCATGTAGCAGCTGCTACTCTTACTTGATATGCTATGGTTAATAGGTGTAAAATAAAATTTAAATAATTAAGTCGTTATAGGTTTGAAGCTGGCACCAGCCTTCCATGCTTTCATAGATACATGAAAAGGACTTTTCCTGGGTTTAGCTCTGGCAGGCAGTATTGCTCTGTGAAATGAAGCCTTCATGCCTTCTCCAGGCTGGTTTTAGTTACTAAGGGTTTGGAGTTGAGGAGTCTCGTAGGAGGAAGGTCCTAAAAAAATTTGCAATGGGACCCCAAAAAAGAGGAAAGAAAAACCAAACCAAGCAGCAAGAGTGGAGACGTAAGAAAAAAAAAAAGGAAAGAATAAAGGATAGAAGATATATTGCAACTGAATATTTTAAAGCTGGGGGAAGGGGAAACGTGAGGAAAATCTTTCCTTGTGGCTCTCTGGAATGCGTGGCCTGCATGGGAAACACTGCCCAATCTTCAATAAAAAATGCTGGATGCATTCAGGTGAATGTGAAGTGGAACACCAGGGGACCATGCACAGCGTGGTAGCATTTTGGATGAGGGGGGAGATTTGGGAGCCACCAAGGTGATGGAGTGCCTTGCTTTGAAAACAAGCACAGAATGAGTGGGTTTAGCAGCTGCAGTGCCACAAAGAACATAAGTTGGTTAATAGCTGTGAAAACGATATGAAAAAATATTTTATATCAAGGGAGCTGAAAATCTGCATTCATTCCTTTCCAAAAGCATTAATAACTTCTTCCCTCCCCCAAGACTTCCAACATTTGCAGTTTTTTTGAGGGTAACTTGTTTACTGTGTGAGCTGGTGTTGCTGTAGAGAGGGATAGATGAGTATGAGGATGAGAATTTAAATATGGGCAGCTGTCTAGCCTTGAAAAACGCACGCACGGGGCAGCATATAACTATTCTTTTCCTGCACTCTGTCATTTGTCTTTTGGTCTTTGTTTTATGATTATTAATTTCTAGACTGCTTCATCTATAAAATAATGTATTCAGTAGGTGATAGCCAGCCTGCACAAGCACAAATACCCAGTAAATGGAACATGGATGCAGTGGTAAGATTGGTTTAGCTTGGGCAGAAGCCTTCCATTGCCACAAATTCAAGCACCATACAGACTTTTACGTGCTTACCTTCTACATCCTGTTAAGAGAGAGGAAATTTTGGCATTCATATGATGTGACAGGTAGCTCAGTTGCAGTAAGTTCTTGTTGTTTTCTTTTTTAACACCTCACAGGGTAACATCTCAGCAGGTCAGAGTCTTCCTAGAAGTGGTATGGCTCTGTGAGTGCATGCTGATTTAAGGTAGCCACAAATATTTGATTAACAAATGTTCCAATGCTGCAGCCATTAGTTTAGTGCTTTCTTGAGTATGTCAACTGCCTTTTCTTTAAAAAGAAATGGATCTCTTTTCCTGTAAGAAAGGTAGACAGGGTGCTTCCTGGGAAATTAATCTTCTAGGTACTAGTTCTAAGTTGGCTGAGCCACTTTTGTAGTGTAGTTGCACAAAATGGATGTGTAAAATTCAGATGCACCAAGTATTTCAAGCCATCAGAGAGGTATTCACACTGTCATGGCATAAGAGATGCTGGGAATGCTTGTGTGGAGTGTTGAGTCTACTTCTGGTCACCAGCATGTTAAAGACAGCTTGATTCAGAGTCAAGTAAACACATGAGGAGAGCTTTTGAAACGATCTGGGGAATAAAAATTTATCTTATGTCAGGTGACTGAATGCTTTTAGCTTTTTTTAGCCTACCCAAAAAGAGTCTGAGTTGGGACATGATTGCTGTCTATAAATATTTCACAGTTGAGGAATAGACAACCGAGAGGGAGGAGAATTTATTTTGAACTAAGAACTGCACTGAAATAAGAGCAAATGGGTAAAAACCCCATTAGTTAGTTTGCTATTTTGAGAATGCTGTAAACCATCAAAAAGAGGGACTTTTATAGGGGCACTTTCCTGAAAAGAGTAAGAAGGATTTAAGTGCCTACTTAGAAATTGCTCATAAGAGAAGTAGCTGATGTATAATATAATCTGGTTCTCTGTGATAGTAAAGGATAAGCCAAAGAGGTCTCTTTTGGTTAATGCTGTATCCTGATGAGGCTGGAGACTTCAACTGACTCCAAAAATGGAGGACGTGTGAGTAATAGAGAGGGTGGACTAACTAATACATTTTTAGAATATTCCATTTGTAATGATGGTGAATGACTAGATCTTCACAGGAATACAGAACTTCAGTTTTTAAAAACTGATGTAAAGTGTTAAGATCTTGCATAAGGCAGAATTGCTTTGTATTTGTACGAGCAGATGACTGTCTCCTGCAATGACTTTTCTCATTTTGAGTTCAGAAGAAAGCTCAGGAGAGTGAAGTCCTTTGGAAATACCTCCATCCTATCCAGCTAAACCTCCGCAGGTACCCCACAGGCCCCATCAGGTCTTTGCTGATGGGTTTTTGTTTTGTTTTGTTTTGTAATGCCTGATACAGTACAACTAAATGGATAACTAAAGCATGAATGGACATTTAAATTGGAATTTGCAGTTGGACAGAAATGTATGGACAAGATCTGTATCAAACAGCATGAAGCATATCAAATATCATAAAATACATTCTTAATCAGATGCTTTAGCTCCTTACAGCTGTGGTAGTGCTTCTTAAGAGATATTACTTTATAAAATGCTATTATCTGTCTGCCTCGGCGGCCTCTAGAATCAGTATTATAATTTTCACTTTTAGGAGCAAATAGCACTTCCCTTCTACAACCCTCAAGTTCCTGAAAACTTTTCAAGCTTGAAAAGGCTTTTCAAGTCTCAGGATAAGTAGTTAAGAGCCAAAAGGGGATAATCCTGCAAGGTGCCTTCAGCACCTCAATGTTAGAGAGAAGGAATTTTGCAGTGTCGTGGCTGAAAGAAATTCTTAATAGATAAAACTGGAAAATAAATATATAAGGCTAGAAAAAAAAACACCTTTTTACCATTTTAAATAAGGGGATGGGAAAACAGTCTTCAGACAAAAAAAAAAGAATAAAAAAGAGAGAGAAAATGTACATACAGATCTGTCTGTTGTAGACAGAGGGAACAAGGCATCTGCTAGCATCTCAGATATAAATAGAGTGGGAAAGGTAATGGCAAATCTCCCATTGCCTTAAATGAAGCCAGGATTTCATCCTTTTTTTGGAGCACAGTTTTAGGTTGTTGAAGTTTGGGAGTGTCTCTGTTAGGTTTGAAGTCTAGACTTCGACAGAGGCAGTTTTGTCAGGTTTTTAGAAGCAATAATGGCCTGTGGTCAGCATTGAAGCCCACAGATCCTTATTGTTGAAGGAGAGAAAATTCTGTTAGGCAAAAATATATTACCTATTTTTAACCTACAAAATTATTTGGTGCCATTTCTCACTGTTGGTTTGCCAAATCCAGGGCCCTAAAAAAGGGAACATGAGTTAGTCAGTCCGTTCCCACCTATTCCAAGAGTGATGATGACGTTTGGCTTCTGTTTGTACCTTGTCCATGCTAAGAGCAAGCAGGAGCAAGCAGTTTGGAGTTACTATGTCCTCTCCCACCGCTTTCTGCTCCTCTGTGTGGCTTCTTATATGAGGTGCAGTGATGGGTTTCAGGAGGTTTGAGCTGCTTGGTTTTCTTTAAGTTTGCTATTTTTGAAATATGTTGGGGAGGAAAAAAAAAAAACAAGTTTCCAAAATCATAAGTATGAAAGTAATGAACGTTAGTGGCCTGCATCGTCTTTGTTCCTCTGCACTGCATGTAATGATTCCTAATTCAGCCTTAATTATACAATCCCATACAGCTTTTTCCATTACACCTCTGCCTTGTTCATTGAACAGATTGGATGGTGTTCAATTAATGAGCAGCTATTCAATATCTTATATTCTTCTCGTTGCTCCATGTATGGTCCTATGCCTTCACTGCTGATTACTATTCATCCCTTGCTCAGAATACATAATTACTCATTTCTTACAAAGCTTTTTTTGTGGTGCTTTCACTAATATCTAAGTGCTTCACAAGCATTGTTTAATTTGTGAGATGAGTGGTTATTACCCCTGTTTTACAGTTGAGGAGATAAGGCACAGATTAAGCTCAGACATACCCACTGATTTGGGGTTCATGATTTATGGTATTTAGGACCTCAGGGGCAGAAGTACTTGGCATTTTGTAGCACTTAGCATGTCCAAAGTGCAGTTTCCATTGATTTTACATACAGCTATGGTCACTTAAACCACTGCAAATCAGACTCTGGATCACAAGTTGGATATTCAGGAAACAGAGAGGATAATTAGTGTTTTTTCTTGCTTATTACTATAAAGTAAGTCCATGGCATAGACGATGCCAGTTCTCCAGGGCGCCTGCCTCATGCATTGACTTTCTCTCTTCTCTCTTTCTCTCTCTCTTCTTTAAATCTCTGTAGTCCTTTGTGCACTTTGTTCTCAGTAGCATGTGAATGTGGACTCCAAGGACAAGAGTTCTTTTGACTTCGGTCCTGATTCATCCTAAATCACCATTCCACATTGTCCCCAGGATGAGCTAGAGGTCTGGCAAGGCAGGACCAAAGGTGGAGGAGTAAGACATAAGGTAGTGAGAGGCATGGAGAGTTAGAGCAGAATTCGGGGTTTGAGGTGTTGGGAAGTCTAAGATTTCTTACCTGTTTGGCAACAGCATCCAGAGCAAGATTCCTAGGATGGGGTCATGTGCAGGAAACATGGATGATGGTGGTGCTTCCTAGGAAAGCTGCTTGGAGCTCAGTAGGTGCCTAAACCATTTGACTGAAGTGAATTTGGGAAGGCTGTAATGCAGCTTCTCTAGTACATGCTGATACTTCCATTCGTGGGAACTCCTCAGGGCAATCTGTTTGACCATCCTCCCCATTAAAAAAAAAATGTATTCTTGCTCTTCTTAAAGACAAAAGTGACACCTGCATCCTTCTAGTCTTCCTAACAGATTTTGGTTTTTTCAGATTTATTAAATCATAACTTTAAAAAAGGTCCATCTACAGATTTTCTTCAATGGTAATGCCAGATGACCAGTAATAAGGGCAAAATGCTGTAATGGCATTACTGCTTTAGGCAGTAGGTTTTTCTGTTTAATGAAACTACTCAGTGCCTCCCGCCTGTAAAAGAATGTCTGCTGAAATTCAAAAGGGCTAAATAAATGCCTCAGAAAATAAATGTGGAAAGGTTATGTTTTAGAAATTTATTCTAGAGATTCAGAACGTAGGCTGACAAGTCACAGGGTGAGAAAAATGCCAAAATGGGAATAGTTTTTGCAACAGGAAGACAGATACATTATTTTAAAACACAATGTGATGTCCGTATTACAGGAAAAGAGTGTAATGGTGGTTTTGAAGAAAATTGTGCTTCTTTGAAACTTTTGGTACTGTTCTTGCAAGATGCCAACAAAAGGCATTGCCATTTGCATGTTACTGAATATTCTGGTAAATATTTTGAGTATTTTTTTATTCCTGTAAATTAACATTTCACACTTTTTCCAGAAAAGGTGTCACTACTTTCAGCATTAAGGCATTCGTATCAGATTTTTACATCTCATTTCATTTGCCTTTAATTCTTCTTGATTCTTGCAGAAAACCATACCCAGAATAGTGACATTTTCCCTACTCATTTCCCATTCACCGTGTATTTGCATTCATTTTGGCCTACCAGGCAGAAGAACTAGAGCATATTTCCATCATTTGTACCCTGCCTGTTTGTTTTACTTCCTCTGGAAATCAGTTTATGGTGCTCTCCAGGACCGAGGAGGACTGGATGGGCCTGACGTTTGGAACTCACTGTTGCAAAACCCGGTCCCTCACGCAGCAAATAACCGCTGTGATCCTGTGTGCTGGAAGGGGACATATGGCAAACAGTTCTCACATCGTCACAGCAGCCAGGCTGATGCCAGAGCAGGGTGAGGGATAGTATTAAAAAAGGTAACATTGCTTTCCCAGGGAGAGACTGAACGATGCCGTGTGTGGGAGCAGGGCTGGCAAACCGAGACGGAAGGTTTTCTGACAGGAACAATCCAAACTGCGGTTTGAGGGTTTACAAACCTTTTGCATGCTCTGCACAAGTTCTCTGATAAGCCTCTTCTTGATTAGGCTGGAACAGCTTTTTTAATTTAAAGCTAATGCCTCTGGGGAAGAAGTGCAATAGTTCTGTACTTTCAAAACTTGGGCATTTATGCAAGTTTCCTATAAGCATTTTAGGAATCTAACTATATAATTCCATTTCTGAAAGGACATTTTTTGTCTTGGGTATTTAGCTGTAGATGAGTATTATTATATGTATTTCACAGATTCATGCTCTAATTTTTTTTCTAAGAATAATTATATATTTGGAGCTAAGCATTCAATTATTTATTCATCCATTTTACCACGTGGACTTAGCAAATGGACTTGTGTTAGCCTATACACCATATCATGCATGCAAATTCCACTCTTAACAATACTGCTTGAAATTATGTAAGTGATAGGTGCTAATTTTCTCTGATACAACAGAATGATAATGATGGACTATTGGGAAAAAATAATAATAAGTACTTCTTAGGTTGTGTGCACTGGCATACTAAACTATTCATAAAATTATAAAAGGAGAATGAAAAGACACTAACCTACTTAAAAAATGATGCCTTTTACTTGCAGTCTTTTTTGTGATAACAGGAAGAGAGTATTCCTACCGTGATAGCACCATGTTCCTGAAATTATCAGGTTGTACACTCATTTCTTTTGGGGGGAGGGTGGTTGTTAATGGCTTCATATGCAAGGTGTAAACAGCCAGGCAGTTGAATTCTAGATGTTCAAGTGGTTTATAGAGCCCTGAGAACTATGAGTGGTATTTCATATTTTATACTTCTGCACTGTCATCATGCAGGTAACACTGTGCTGAATGTAGGGCAGCAGGCAGTCTGTCAAGTACCCTATATTTTAATACAGCAACATTGCATACAGCTTCATAAAATAAGTTATGGTGCTGGAAAATAGTGCAAGCACTTGGACACAGTGGTTTACACTGAGCTGCATCTTTTCTTGCTTCCTTTCTATTTCGTGAAGGAATCCACTTCCATGTAAGAAGTTTAGAAAGAATACCTAGCAATTATTCCATGTTAATTATTCATTTCAAAGTAGGAAGAGAAAGTATGGTAAGGATGAGATCTTTCACTGACAGTTTAATAATAAAAGATCCTTCCTGGAAAGCTTATGAAAAAATGAAGGACATAAAAGCACAAGCAAAACATATGTATTAGTACATGCTAAAAGAGTTCTGTGATGAGACAAAAGAGGGCTGAGCAGCAGAGGGGTTTTGAACAGCATTTGGGTGAATTTGCTTACTTGAGCATCCCTTTTTCCATTGAGTTAGAAAGTGTTCCCAAAATAGAGAACTGAAGGACAGTATCATCTTTCTGAAATTCATTTCAGCCCTTCCTATTGCCATTCTCACACTTGCTGTATTTTCTATTACCATTCCACAAAGAACGTGAGAAAGTCCTTGCTACTGTCACCATTTTTTGTGTCCTTGAAGCCTTCAATAACAAGCTCACGATGCAAGAACACCTGTTTCCCACAAGGAATGAGGTGGGAAATGCTATGTGTGCTTCTACAGCCCAAGGTGCCCACTTAGATTCCTCAGGGAAAGGTGGATCTGAGGTATTGCCAGATAATGCAAGTGGGGCTAATCCAAAATCCATATGCAAGTGCATTATGGGGATTATGCAATCCTTAATCATAAAATCAGTATGCCTGTGAATTTCTTGGAGGCTTCGCTTTGAATGAAGGTTGTCAACTGAAGAAGTGAGGGAAATCCTTAGAATTAAATTATTTCCATCCAGTTGTGGGACAAATGTAAGATTTCAGCTGAAATCAGAAACAAAGGCTTAGGAAAAGAGGGGAGAAGGGTCTCTGGCATCCAGCGAGGGGCACAGAGCAGGCCACAGCAAAAACATTTCTCCCATTCCAGACATGGAGGTCACGCCTTACAGGGCACTTGCCAAGACTAACAAAGGAAGATTAAATTTCAAGTGAGAGGAAGATACTTGTTCAGAAAAAAACCCTGGTGCTCAGGCCCATCATGTCTTTGTCACAGACTGAGCTGGCACGTGCATGTTTAGCTTGTGTACTTCTGCTGTGCTTTTACCATTTGCTCTCTGTGCTCCCTCAGCTCTCTGGGTCTCACGGGAGAAGGGTTTAAAAACAGCAAATTTGGGAATGTGTGTGATAGACCAGGCCCGAGGGACATGGGGGTCATGTGGCTGAACCTGTAAAGGGGCAGAATAGCAAACCTGTCTACAGGGGAGGGCAGTCAGGAAGGATTTTGGGGACAGAAGCCTAAACAGGGCCACCTGCAGCAGTGCAGCAGCTATCCTGAAGCACGTTTTAGTAGGCTGCTGAAGTCCATCTGTTGCTTTTCCTTCCTCCTGGACTTTCTCTCAGTTAATATGTGCAGTGCAGGTATTATGTTTATTCACTGTTTGGTCAAATTTATTGTTAAGTATTCATTTTTATTAGTCAGCCTGTCAGGGTTTGGGGTTTTTTGGGGAGTTTTTTTGGGTGGTTTTTCTATGTATGTAAACATACTGTACCTTTTGTTTCCTGGGAACCCTTGACCTCAGCAGAAGCGTGGCTTCTCAGTGCTCGATTAGCTGGGTTAATTCCATTTTGCACAACTATAACTAATGGCCATTTAAAACTGCCAGAAGCCCGCCGTGGGTTCCTCCTCGTGCCTGACCCTGTTGGGGAGCAGTGCATTAATCAGCGCTCTCTGTCACGGTTTATTGCTTAGTGATGAGGGTTAACTGACCACTTCCTAGGAATAATGAAAAACAGAGGTCAGCAATCACTGGCTGAGCGGAGAGAGGAGCTCTTCCCACTTGTGCTTCTACTCTTTCGTCCTCGGGCAGCGACAAATGTGTCCGCTCCACCACTTCAGCATGAACGCTTATCTTTAAGATTCATCTTAATTATACATCAATCCCTGTCACGTGCTTACCCAATTGAAACAATCAAAACCACTGAGCCAGTTACCTAATTAAAGTCAGTGTAATCATATTTGCGGAAAAACATTGTTCGCTTTGGCAGAGCCCGTTTCAGGAGGGTGTTCTTGCAGCTGCAGTGCAACGTGTGGATGCGGCACTGGGACTCCCCAGGCCAAATGTTTTGACGATGGCTCAGTAATCGGTGTCCCTTCCAAGTGCTGTTGTTTAATTTTTGCATGCAGACACAGAAACTGCCAGAGTAACCCTTACTTGCAGGTGCTGACGGATACTGGGTCACAAATTCACGCTGAAGGATGCTCTGAACTTTCTTTTTCTCGAGTCTGTAGTTTTTACGGCTGGTTGTGGTTTGTGCAGGCCTCACATACATGGGATGTCATGCCAGCTGCTGTGGTGGGTGGCCTTGCTGGCCAGTGGCACCCACGGCAAGGTGGGCAGAAGTTACCCACTACCTGTACAGGCTGAGCAGGGAATATGTGCTGGGAGAGACAGCCCTCATTTGTCTTCCCCCCTTCAGCTATGGGGTGTGCTTGCCTCTGCCTCCCAGCCTGGACTGTGTGGCTGTAGGGTGTGGGATACGCTCCTCTGCTCAGTGGTTAGGGTCTTAAAGCCCCATTTCCTCTTCCTATAAAGTTTTAGAAAAGCAGAGAATGTAAATTACAAGCCAGGGGTTGTCATTGTTTTCTAAGGTTATGTTTTTGCCGAAGGGGGAGAGGTGAAATGGGATGTGTGTGGGACATCCATCCCTTGGTGCAGCACTCCTCTGCTGCAGCAGCACGTGACAGAGCACTGTGAGGCCACGTAGGTGTCTGCTAGCAGTAACCTGGGGGCCAAACTGTTTCTGGGGGACATTTTTGCGTCTGTAAGTTTTTACGGCTACCACTAGCTATTTTCCCTGTGCTTACAGAGAGAAGCAGAGGGTGGCATCAGGCTTTTTTGGGCTCACCCCCGAGATAGACGCAGCAAGTTAAGTCCCAGGGGCCATGAAAGCTTGTGAGCGGAGCTGGGAGCATGGGCACCTGCTCCAGTTGCCTCATATGGAGGCCTGCACCCCAACCAGCAGGGTGTCTGCCTCCTTGGAAAGCAGTCTCTTTTAAAAATGCCAAACACTCAGAAAAATCAAGTTATGGGAGTGACAGGTCAGGCTCAGTGCATTAATAGACATTTATTTTTTGCCTTACTCTCTGCTTCCCTTTGCTTTTGCAACCTGTGCCTCATTCCTCTTTCCTCCAAGCTGTTCCCTTGCTGCATCTTGAGAGTGTGATGGGGATTTTCTGCACGTAGTCCCTGTGCCAAAGCATTGCCTGGCACATGGAAGAGATGGCTGGAGCACAAGCTCAGCTCAGACCCTCTGCCCTGGTCCACGCTCTTTGCAGAAGGGAGCTCGGGAGGTTGGCAGCCAACCTCCACCAAAACCTTTGCAAATCATATCACGTACAAACTGCAACTTTTCAGTATTTTATACTGTGATCCGTTATAATTTTAAGTGATAATGTATGAGATGGCAAAAGGCACATCTGTGGTATCAGAGCAGTGATGCTTCAAAGGGTCTGTCTCAAAGTGTGAAGGCTCTTGAGCTTCTCAAATATGTCTGTGAAAAATGTAACACGGGAGAAAACCAACATGTTCCTCCCTACCCTTATTCACAAACTTACTTTGCACTAAGCTCGGTGCTTCTAGCTGATACATTCTTGCTCTCGCAAAATAAAATTCAGCCTCAGGCTGACACACAGCATGGAAAATTTCAGCCCTAACTGCTAATGTGTGGTAAAGTTATAAGCAATAGAAAATGAGGTCTTAAAATGAGAAGTGTCAGGCAACCTTAACTATATGTAGACCTACCATATTCACTGATGATAATCTGGTTTTTGACAGATTTCAACAAATTTGCGGATTCATTTTGACGTACACTATACAGAGAAAGGAGGGGAAAAAGTCCCTGGAGTAGGACTCTCAGGCTTATAGGTATGACTTTGTAAGTAGTCAAAGCAATGATCAACCACACAGTCATTTTACCTTCTGCCAAACCTTTAAAACTGTGCTGCAGAAAGTCCATTAAAAAAAAAAAATCATAAGTAAAAATCAAGGCATCAATGCACTGAAACTGAGACCTGTTGACTTCGTGCCCATTCTTACCTCATTCTGTAACTCTAAATGTAGGTAGCAGAAAAATGTTGAATTAATAAAAATATTGCAGAAGTTGTAGCATAAAGCTTGCATTGCTTGCATAAACAAAAGCCCAGGCTAGCATGCTGTTCAGGTATGCACAGCCAGCACAGTTTTAGTAACAAATGCTGACTTTCCAGTAAACACGCAGACTTCTATTTTGTCTCTTGTTTATGGACTAAGAATCTGTCCAGGGTATTTCTCCTGAGTAGAACTCTGAACTTTGCTTATTTGGAGCATCAAGAAGTGATTTTAAGCCCAAGCCAGGTGAAGGGGTTTGGGATGGAGGTGTGGGGACACAGGGTTACCTTTTAGGATAACATTTTTGGGTGGCCTTGCCTACTGGTATAGGGGCTTGGGAATCCTGTGTGCCCAAACATGGATGCTGGCTTGGAATGTTGTTTGGGGATTATATAGCAAGCTGCTTCCCAGCAGGCTTGTTTGCATGCTGCCTGCAGCTGGGCTTTGCTGGTTTTTGGCTAGTTTTTTGGTGCTCGGTTTGTTTTGAGGGGTTTTTTTCCAGATCACATGCAAAACCTGTGTGAATGGTAATCACCCGTTCCCTGGATCAGGCTCTGGCAGTCTCTACATGACTTTTAAAGTGTCTTTCAGAAGAGCCCTGCTGACAGCTCAACAGTTATATAAAATGCTGCCTTCCTAAAAATCATTTCACAGCAATGTCAGTGTGTGAGGAGCTAGGTTAATCCAGTTAGTTCCCTGCTGGGATATAATTTGTCATTTTGCAGAACCGTTCCACCTGGCTTCCACAGTCTGGGATAAAAATGTTTGCTTAGTTGGGTCTCTTTACCTGGACAGGGTAACTTGGTGCTGTATATGTTTGTGGCAGACTTGTGTACATGGGTAAAACTGTTTTTATTGAACAGTCCTGTTGTTTTACGGAAGATAAACTTTAGATGTGAATAACCCTTTTCATTATCAGCAGTAAAATGTGAAATTTCAAGCAACGCAATCTCCATCTTTTATGGTAGCTCGTTTAGTCGTAATTAATTCCTGGGAGGATTTTCTGGTATGTAGCCTAAATTTTTTTCCCTTCCTTAATCTTATTCTCTTCATCAGGTCAAAAATCTTTGTGTACTCTGTATTCTTAAAACTAGGCACGTGCTTAGGTGCCCAAGGCAAAAGGGCTTAAGGCACGTGACTGGAGACTTGAACTAGGCTGTTATCATTTCCCGTCTCTAATTATCGCAGAAGTTACAGGCGGGTAAAGGGGCTACTTTAAATTTTCTTGGTAAATCAGTCCCTCCGGCTTCTAATCATTTCCGTTCCACTTCTCTGGACTTCCTCCAGTTTGTTTATATCTTCCAGTAATGAAGTGCCTGAACTGCATACAATATTCCAGGTGTGGCTGCGAAAGAAATGCGTAAAGAGAGCGCTGCTGTGCCAGCCTGCCCCGCGGTGTAATGCTTCTACAGAAGGAGCCAAGGGTCTCACTGGCACTTGATTCTACTCTGACATGTTGCTTCTTACATCCAGATTATCTTTGTATTCCTAGGTCTCCTTCCATAGTGATGCTTTCCAAATTTTGCTTCGTTACTGTGCCTTTTTAACTCTTTTATTTTGGATTTCTCCCTTGGTACATGCAGAAGCATTTTTTCCAACTGCAATTTAATTGCTTGTTCCCTATCTTTGCTTCCAATTTTGCTCCACCCCTTTGTATTATTTCTCTGTCCATACTTGTGCTGGCAACTCCTCCTCCTTTCTTCCTACTTCAATGACGTCCCTCTGATACTTCACAGGATGTCTTCACAGTGTGATAAACTCTGCAGTCACTTATCCTCAGTAGGAATTTGCTGTAGAAATACTTAATGACAGAATTGGTATAGGGTCTTTTCATCACACAAATCTTGCCAGATAATAAACTGGATTCTAGATTTCCTGCTCACTGTATAAACAGCCTTTTCAGGTGAGGAATAGAGGGAGAGAGAGGTTAGTGGATAAGAAAGGTAGTGGATAGAATGAACTGGGCATTGTGCATCAGTGAATAAATAAAATGCATTTTCTGCGTGAGTGCATCTCCCAGTGGTGTTTCCATATTTGTGTACTTCACCCTTTAAAGCAGGTATTCCTGACCTGCTGGGTGGCTCAGAATCTTCAGGGACCATTACCTTGGAACTGTGAGGGGTAAGGATGCTCCTGGAGGCAGGAGGAGTGTGCTGTGCCCAGGAGGGAACTGCCAACCAGCACTGTATTTTTCTGCAAAGGAACTATGGATTTCTTACACTGACGGCTTGATTTCACCTTTTACTCGGTGTAGACATCTGAACTTGGGTAAATGGAGTTTTCCTGGTTGCATCAGCACAAGTGTAGAGAGGTCTTCTTTCTGTACCAGCTTCTCCAAGCTTGGAGGGGCTGTAATGGCAGAGCAAGCCTGGCTCTGGTTATCTTTTTGTAGGTCTCTCCTCCCTTTGAAAAATGAGTTCACTTCCACACTTTGTCTTGTCTAACTTTGGTCTTCTGGTGAACTAAAAGTCCGTCTGTCTCTTTGGAAACCCCTCAAAAACCAGCAACCACCAGTCCTTCCACATAACTTTTTAATTATTTCTGCATGTGAGTTTTGGCTGTGCTCCAACGTTGAAATCATTATGCTGTTTCAGAGTGTAAATAAGTGGGACTGGATTAATAAATTGTATGAAACATGGTGCCACACTTCATTATAATCCACTTATCAAAGTGGAAAAACCTTTTAGTACATAAAGTGCATCTGCTTTTAATTTTCATTTTGATCTTTTCTTTGTGTGTTTTCAGACACAAGTGCACATTTTCAGGGAGGCTTTTAATGCTGGTGCCTGGCAGTTTCAAAGTTACTTCTGAGGATGGTAGAGCAGAGCCTAGCAAATTTGGGATGTATAAGGAAAAGCACAGGACCGGATTATTCTCTCATAATTATAAACTGGGGTGCAATATGTCACAAGGAAACCTGGCACAAGCTGAGGACAGATTTGGGTTTTGTATGTTAGTGACCTTTTTAAAATTTCCATTTTCTTAATGCAGATTTTGTCATTTTTACTTAAAAAGCATGTTTCAGGCAAGTGGATTTTGCCTTTAGTCACTATCATTTTTCCACGATAAAACAATTGCTTTTGATGCCAGTAGTGAAACCCCCCTTTTCCAGAGTAAAAAACCCCACTGTGAGCCACGTGGAGCTGTGGTTAAGCTCACCCCATGGCTTTGCACTAAGGGACCACCACCCTCATCATCCCTTTGCTTCCCTGACCTCTCATGCAAGCCTCAGCTCCAACAGCTGCTTCTGAAGAGACTGTACTCTGGCCCTGGCTGAATTCTGTCATTTTATTGAGAAAATTGCTGTATTTTATGAAGATTAATCCAAAGTATTTTCATGCTGTTGATACACTTCTTGTAAGCACTGACATTTCATTTCACGTGAGTTTGTATTAAATAGCTACTTGCAGGAAACTAAAATGAATTCAATCTGCTTAGTACTGCTGGAATTCTAATTATGAAAAATGAACTCTTAAAAAAAAAAAAATCTGTGTTCAAACCTGCCCCTTGTGAAGTTAAATGGGAATAGACTGAGGACTTTATGATTTTATTCTTATAAATGAGTTGAATGCAAGGGGTGAGGATACATACCGTGGAGGAGCAACAACCCTAATCCAGGGGGGAATTCTGGACATGAATTATATATTAATTGGTCCTTAATTTTCACCGAGCAAAACAAATTTTGAAATAACAATTACAGCAATTAGGCAGAATGCTCTTTGAACATTATTGTATTTATGCCTGAGTTATGATGTATTTATGTCCCAAGATAATTATTTTGCTATTGTCCTATTCCTCTTCTTTCAGTTTTGTCCTGTGGCCACCACCATTGGGGCTGAAATTTGACACATGCAGTTTTACCTGAATATCCATTCCCTTGTAGCAGAAGGAAAGTCTGATCCCTTCAAGATGTCACTCTGGCATATGAACTATGTGTCTGAGAAGTTCTGTGTGCTTTAAAAGATGACTGGCTTGTTTGCTTTTCACTCCCAGTGGCAACTTTGTATGTGTTAGAAATGTCAGATGCAGAGCAAGTCATCCATGGCTTCAGTTGTTCAAGACCTAAGATGATTCCAGTGTGAAAGGTCACCCCTTCATATATTTCTGTGGCAAAACAAATTGCAGTTCCTATGGAAAAGGTGCAGAAATGAAGGCATGGATCTAGTACCCAGAGTGTTGGCTGTTCATGGAAAGGCAAGCTTTTTTATCACTTTTTTTATCTCTTAAAGGTCATTCTGGTGCTGGTGCCATGGCTGAGGTGTCAGATCCAACATGCCTGGGTGAGGGGGCCACAGGGTTTTACTTGTGAGATGAGCTCCAGTAAAATTTGGGGTAATTAGGCAGAGGTTGGGTTCGTCAGTATTTTTGCTGCTGTGTGATGTTTTGCTGAGCCTCTTGAGGTCGGATGAGTAAGCAAAGGGTGAAGGGTTTGTTTTCAGGTCCCGTTTAGGGGTTTTGTGAGCAAGGACTGGAGGAGACTGGGACCTGTGGCTCTGCAGCCTAGAAATTCTGCACCCACTTTGGGGAGTGGTACTTGGAAAGACCTCTTCATCCAATTAAAGATGGAAATAGCAATTGTAGTTGATGTAATATCCGTTCTGCTACTTAATTTACACTTTTTGTTTTAGGTTGTTATAGTATTTTAACAGTAAACATTCTGTGACATTTCATTGTAATTTTCAGATCTTCTTTCTACAACCCCCTAATCCTCTTTCTTCTTTCTTTAGATTTATCTGGGTAACAGAGAGCTGAGGTTCCTGATAAAAATAAACAAATGGAGAGAGAAAAAGAAGAAAATAAGTAGGGAGACAAGTACATAGTTCAAAGGGTAAAACAGACTCCTTCTCAAAAAGCCAGCAAACAAATGCAGAGAATTTTTAAGTTCATTTTGGTGAGCAGCTGATATTACTTTGGTCAACATTTCTGTGTTTGGGATCTCAAGAGATTGTGCTAAAAGGCTGTGTTGTGATGATATTGCTTGCAGCCTTTAAAAGAAAATTATTACTGACCAGGGTTCTAAAGGAAAATATTTGTCAATGTATGTGCTGGCAATATTTTAAATTGTTGCTATTATACATAATAATATTCATTATTATAAATTTAACATATTTCCAGGCTGAGCTGTAGTAAACTGTACATGAAAAATGCAAGAGAAAAATATGCTTTGAAGATAATGTGTCATTCACACAGAATAAAATTTGTGATCTGCTGAGCATGCTAAATGCAAGAACACAGCAGACTTGAACATCAAAATGTTTGCAAAAACCAAAGGGCAGCTAGTTTTAAAAACAAAAAAATTAGCAGAACATTTTCACTGAGAACAAGAGTTGGGGAAAGTTTTACTTTGTGAAACAAACAGCCTATTTTTCTAGTAATATATTTCATAAGTAGCATGCATCTTATTGAAGGAGTCAGCCTGGAATTGCAGATTTTAAAATGGAGGTGCAAAACACAGAATTAATGCTGTGCATCTTGATTTTTCTGTTTGTCTTATGAGAAGAGAAGTTATCTCTTGGTTATTACTGCAAAGACAACTTGATACATTAATATATCAGCAGGGTGGTGGGGCTGACACAGAAGGAGGATTAAATAAAGTGTAACAGGCTTCATGTACACGTGCAAATACAAATGTTTTTATAGAGGTGAATATTTTCAGTACAGTGTTCACTGGAGGATCATGGCTCAGGCAGCCACAGAGTCATTCAGAAATCCTTACATTACCAACTAGTAATAGTCCAGGATGCTCCCCCCACACCTCACTCTCAAACATTCCCTTAAATGAACTTGATATTTCACACAAATCTTATTTTACACTGAGTGCCTCCTGAAATCCAGTTGTAACAGTGAGCTATTTGTAGAGCAGGATACTACATCGTGTATCATCGTGTAGCAGATTGGCTGGCCACTTTATATCAGCAAAAAATGGAAGGGTATTTCAGTTGCAATTTAAGATTTTTGCATGACACTTTTTTTAAAAAGTCTCTCTGGACCTTTTAGACCATTTCTTGTACGTTGAAATTTTCCATTAAAGTGCCTGGAAATTTGTAGTATGTCAAGAATGCCTTATCAGATTTGTAGCATGGGAAAGGAGAAGTAGCCATCATGCATGCAACATGATCTCTTGTAAATCTATCTCTGTAGATAACAGCATCTAGAGACTTCAAAAATATTCAGTTAAAATTTAAACCAAACTGAAAATTTGGAAACTCTCTGCGAGAGAAAATGCTGTAAAGTATTAGAAGTGTGATTTTGTCAAAACATTCTCTAAAGCTCTAATTCTCACTCTCTGTATTGCTGTATCCATTATAATCTAAAATCAAAAGCAATTGAGCTGAAAGCTAGTTTCAAAACAGAAACAAAATTATTTCACTCAATAACAGGATTATTTTGGTATCTGTAGATATTTTTCCTTGGTTTTCATCCTAAACTGATTTCCAGTGCTGTGTGATTTCACAGAATCGAAAATGCTTTGCAAAGATCAGGTTTTTCGTATTCCTCCTCTGTGCTGTCTAACATCATTCAGCATGTCTTTGGCCACTTGAAAGGGGAATTATCTTGTAGTCTTGTCATGTGACCATGTTCAGACTTCCAGCAAGCTGAGCTGAAAGCTTGCTTAGCTCCTCTGGATTTTGGAAGGGCCCAGCTGTCCTCTGTGACCGACTGCTGATGGGCTGGTTGGGATGAGCTCTGCCTTTTGTGGAGATGACAGTGGGAGCCCTGGGGATGGTCTCAGCACCAGTTTGGGGCATATCGTGTGTCGGTGGCTCAGCCTGTCTGAATAACAGGATGGCTGGAGCACCACACACAGGCTTGGAGGGACTTTCAAAATTCTGCAGAGTGTTTTAAGTGTCACATAAGAAAATGTGCACGTGGACCTGAAATACGAGGTGTTTACAAATATTTATGTGCTCACGTGTCTCACTGTCATTAGCAGGTTTCATCCCTGCTGGATGGTTTCTCCTGCAGAAAATAGTAGCCTCTTTTGGGCTACATCCCATGTTCCCTTGCCAAATTTCCTCTCTCTCCTTGATCCCTCTCATCGTTGCCCTTTCAGTCTGCTTAAAATAGTGAGTGAGAATCATTTTTATAACCTTGTCTCCTTTGCCAGGGTCACCAGACCATTCTAATTGTTTTTGTTAGCCTGGTCGCAGCCCAGTGTGAAAGCAAATTTCCAGAGAATGTGAAGGAGCAGGAGACAATCTCCACGTTAAGACCGGCAGAGCATTGGAGTCTGTGTTCTTAGGTGTGTGTGTAGGGAGTACATAAATCTCAACTTGAAAAGTTTTGCGTATAAAGCATCTGGGGACACAGCCCTCCTTGCTCCACTTCCAGGAAAAAAAAAAAAGTGGAATCAGCTTTATATCTGTGGTCACCATTGGAGGAAGCTCTGGTAGCTCATGTGTGAGCACCAGCGGATGTGCCTGTGCTTTTAAAAAAGCCCTTGCTGGGTTTTGTAGACCCTGCAGGAAATGGTGCTGTTGAGACTTAGTTTTTATCCCCTACCATCAGTAATTTTAATATACTTTGCTTCGATATATTAAATCAGATGTAGCCATACCTTTAACTGCAGTGTAAATGTGCCCTGTGAAATCACCAGTTACTGGCTGAACAGAGGAAATAATTCATTTAGAAGGTAAATGAGAAGACTGAAGAAAGAGTTACAGAACAGGAAAGGGGTAAAAGTCTTGAGGATGAAAGTAGGTAAAAAAATTGGTTGGAAAACAAATTTTATTGGAGGAAAGAAAAAGGAGGGGGGAGTAGAAAGTAAGGAGACTTTAGAAAAATATCATTAAAATGGCAGATAAAAAATAATCCAGTAATATAAAAGGGTAGAGAAACTGAAAGATATCTTGGGATCTAGAAGCAGCAGAAGGTAATTTAGAATGAGAAGCAGGCAGGAAATATCCCAGATGTGATGAATATTTTGCCAAAGTCAAAACAAATTTTAATTAAGCTTCTAATTTATTATAAAGGAGGGAAAGCTCTAAATTCTTGTTTCAGGGAAGGATTTAGATTATACCTTTGCTACAAGAACACTGTAATAATGTTAATAATAGACCAATATTGTCATCTTGTCAGATTCTGCCTTGGTCTACAGCCGAAAAGCATGTTGTCTGGGCATGATAGGGGCTGTGGAGTAATAAGAGAGATAAACCCTGAATTTCAGGAAACCCTGAGACTCAATATCTAAAATGCAAACCCTGAGCATTCGCTGTATAAAATGAAGGGGCAATATTCGTATCTAAGTCCTGTACCATGGCTGTGGCATTTATGATCTTATTCTGCACTACACATAAATCTCAGCATGAGGAATCAAGTTTATTAGTTTACCATGGTCAGACTGGACTGGTTTAAGCAGAGCTGAGGAAGTTAATTATCCAGTGTCTCAGGTGGGTCTAGCAATGAGTAACTCGTCCTGGAGAGAGGCACTGGAGCTGTGGTGGGGGGACAGGTCCTGCCGGAGCATGCGGATGGATGGCCGGCTGGGAGGGACTGCCCTAATCTCTTTCCCAGGTTGTTCGAACCAGTTCAAGAGCAGTAAAACAAGGTTATGTAATTGACATGTGATGTAGCCTAAAATAGTGACTGCAAACATAGGCTGCTGTTGCTGGGCAGTTGTCAACTGCTTAAAAAAAAAAAAAAACCAAAAAAAAAACCAACCCAAAACAAAAAAAAGCACCCTCAACTGTGTAACAAATGGACATCTGAAATGAAAATGCAGTTCTCATTTCCATTTGCTAGCAGGCTTTTTTTTTTTTTATTGCAAGAAATAGGGGTGTTGTGAAAACAGAAATTTGAAAAGAGAGGCATCATCGTGCTTATCGTGCTTATCTATTTGAGAGTACCTGCCTGCTGCAGGTGGTGAAATGAAAACCTCAGGTATATGCAGTTTGTCCCTTGATAGTGTGATACGACTCCTGTCAAACAGGAAATCCTTTTCTGGATGTGGGAAATCATTGTGGCAAGTCTTGGCTGTAATTTTATTTGTATGCTGGCCGTCAAAAGGTAGAAATAGTTCATTTTTAGTAATTGAAGGAGCTTATATGGATACAGAGACAAAATCTGTGAGGGTTTTGGAGCTGGTTTAAAGGAACACATCACATAGCTCAGTGAGCACTAATGAGAGGTTGGGATGTGCGCATTTTGTGATTCCTTGCTTTAAGAGGCAAAGCCCTTCATTAGGGCTATACCAGAAAGCAGAAAAAACTGCTGTTAAGTTCTGTTTGCTGACCAGATATTCCTGAGGTGAGAAACTTCCCTTAGAAAATCCTGATGATTTTCTGCAGCATGTTTGCTTTCTCTTTCCTTTAGCAGGGAAAGTCTTAGCTCAGGTTGGAGGGGGATGCACGGGGTGGGCTTGTGCAGTCTGACAGGCTGGTGGGTAAAGGGAAGGAACAGTGTTAAGAAATAAATGTTATTTATTCCATAAGTCTTTTATATGTATCACTGCTGCTGCAGAGATAATCTTCCCAGTTGGGAAGTGTTACAGAAACTAAGCACTTATTCCAGCCCAGAAGCTGCAAAAGGGATCCTAGCTCTTATGTGCAGGGCTGGAGGTGGCTTCCAGCTCCTCTCTCCTCAAACCTTGGAAGAAGGCTTGGCTTTCTGGCAGCCTGCAGGGAGAAGACAACTTTGCCTGCAATTTTCTGAGTCAAAGTATTAATTCTCATTGTGGAGGAAGAAGGAAAATTGGGACACTTCATATGCATTTTGATGTGCCTCATTGAGACACTATTTTAAAAGCTGAGTTTTTTCAAACTACTTCTGCTTCGTTTGGTCCTCAGCTGCCGCTCCTGTTTTCTCACTTTGCTGTCCCTTTGCGAGGCTTCCTCAGTCCTGGGACCCAAGGCACATTCCCGTTGTAGATGTTGGAGCCGGAGCGGATTTTGGACTTTTTCTTTGCCTTTCTCAGTGGACGCTGCAGTGAGTGTGTGGATCTAGAAGAGGAATAAAGAGAGCTGCCCGCCCAGGTAAAAGCAGGAAAGGACATGTGGAAGGCAGCGGTGCCCCAGGAGAGGAGCCGGTCGTTAGTGACACACAAGCGAGCGTGAGTCAACAACCTAATGCCATTGCCAAAAGCCAGCTCTGGCCCAGGATTGCATTAGCGGGGCTGCTGTGTGTGCAAGATGCAGGAAATAACCATTTTATTGGCCTTAGTGATGGTGAAACTCAGCAAGAAAAATGCGCCCTGTTTTAGGAAAGAGGCTGGAGGAGAAATGGAGGAATTGACGACAGATTTAGGAAACATGACCTACGAGGGAAGATTGAGAGAACTGGATTTGTTTAGCCCAGCAAAGAGATGGGGAACATAAATCTTTTGACAGGCAGGAGATTGTTGTAAGAAGGTGATGATCTATTACTCTCAGTGTCTATGGGGGGAGTATGAGTATCTCTTCCAGTCGCAAAATATTCCCATTTGGGTGAAATGCATAGGGAAAAAACACGACTTCAAGAGTGGCTAATCACTAGCCTAATCACACAGGGCTTGTAGGGAAGTTGCAGAATACCTTTCCTTGGAAGATTTTAATACAAATAGAAAGAAAACTAAAAACCTGCCTGAACTGTTAAGCTAGTCGTATCATGCTTCCATGAGTGGGCTTGAATTGAACAGTCTTTGGATCCTCTTCCAGCACTACGCTTTTCTCCTTAGAAAATTTAACATTTGATCATAGTAGTTGCTATTTTAACAAGAGAGCAAAAATGTAGAATACTCGTTAATGAGTTGCAGTTCCTGACTTAGACTTCGAAAAAGTGGGGGGAAAAAAATAATTTTTAGGAGGAAGCTAAAACATGTGGATCGTTTCAGAAATTTCTGTAATTTTCTAATTTTGCCCTAGACAGGAACAGAAGTCATACTGACAAGAAATATCTACATCTCGTTCCTTTTGCAGCCTTACCTGTAGGGAAGTATGGCAGCCTTTGGAGTTCAGCAGTGCTCTGTACACACACATAAGTTCACCTTAGAAAGTCAATTTTGGGGACTGGTGGCTCAATCACTGTAGTGGAGTTTTAAAATGGGGAAAGGCACAACTTGTGCTGTAGCCTCGTTTTGCCAGTAATTCATAGGCCAAATAAGAACAGCTTTTACTCCTCCCCTCCTTTACTGCTAAATTTTGCTTATTCAGGAAAACTCAGTGAGAGGGAATACTGAATTTCATGAATACTTCCTTTTTGTTTTCTTTTGCAAGCCTATAAAAGCAGGAAATTATAGAGTCTTTGGAGGTGAGAGAGTTGGAAACATTCAAATAATTTTGTGTGTACATTTGGTTGTGTCATTCTGTGGAATGTAGTGGCACAACAACCTGGAAAAGGCAAACTTCAGTTATTTCTCTAGCTCTACTGCTAAGAGAAAAGATCTCACTTTCTTCTTACTATGTAACTGTGTGGTACCTATTCATTATTTATTTTGAACAGGAAAATTTTCCTCGCATCTTTTTTATCTTTGCATTTCAGATGGAACAGGAATTAGCTGGTGTAAGTGCACTTAATGATGGCATAAGTAAAAATTACTTTCATCTTAATGCATTTAGCACATGGGAGATGAGAATTCAATATCTGCTCTGTCACTTTCCAGCCCACTTGTGGGTGATTGAACGGGATAAAAAGAACAACTGGATTAAGCTAAACACAAACTGCACAAGGCAGATCGATACATCTCTTGAAAGAGTCGGAAATCTCGCATCACAAAAACATCAGCCTCTCTTCAGGATGGCCTCCATCACCTTGTTGAGGTCCTGAAGAGCCCTGGAGGTCTCGAGAGCACTGCATCAATTTCAGATATGTAGGGTTTTGGTTTAATTCTGAAGTTGAGGGGCCTTAGTGAGGCACAAATGGGACATAGTGATTTATTATGGAAGTCTTTGCTTTGCTGACTTACTTTACAAAATTGGTTTTATTTGAAATGTGCCATATTTGATTGCATGGGAGACTGAAGCCATTTTTTATTTTCATTATTGATGTTAACTGAAAAACTGTTTATTATTATTTTATAGCTGTACTCTACATAGAGGGTTTGTTGGAATGTTGATCTGTTCTGGTTTTTTTAAGGGTTTTCAAGTTTCTTCCATTAATGTAAGCTTTATGATGGCTGTGGTTTTTAAGGATTTTTTAGAAATCAAAAAAATTGAGAAGATGATGTTTGCTGTTTGGAAAGACCTTTGCCTTGCTCACTAGAAATAGATTTTATTGCTATTCTTACTAGTTACAGATTTTGTACCATACATTAGTACTCAGAGGTGCATGTTTCAAAAACTGATGAACCTTTACTAAGTTACATTTTCTGAAAGTATTTGATCTTGAGTAGATAGGTCAGAAAGCAGTAATTGCAGGCTACCTAGAGCATTTGAAGGGTGATTTATGGAATATTCTGCTGTTGTGGGAGTGTTTCTTAGGAAGTCCCATTGTGACAGTGTTGGAATCAAACATATCCACAACATTTAAAAATGCAACCCAGGTAATTATCCTGGAGTGCATAAATGGTAACTTTTTTATTAAACCCATTAGATTTTTAAAGCAGTGGTGAAAAATGTTGACTTAACAGGTATACATTTTTTAGCACCAACTGCCTTCAGGGTAGTTCTGCAGTGGGGTTCATTTTGCAGTGTTGGAGCTGACTTGTCTTATTAATAGCCTGCACCCGCCTGTAGAAGCCTAAAAATGGTATTGCAGTAGTCTGATGTACAAAGGACATTGTACGAGTACTGAGGAAGTATACCTGCATTCCTGGCAGAAAATAACCATTTTTCCTTTCTCCCCACAAGAAAGAGGATGGTATGCCAGTATTTGTAAGGACATATAAACCACCTTTATGCTGTTTATCATAATTTTAAATGCTTTTGTTTTCTCCTCTTATGTTACTTTCATGCTGTCTGACTGATGGTTCTTTAGGGGATGTGCTTAAGTCAGTTCAGAGCAAAAAAAAAAAAGGGGAATTAAGTTGACTCTTCTCTTTCCTGTCTGGTTTTGTATAGATCACATCACAAAATAAACATTGTGTGATACCCAGGTTTTCATTTTGTGATTAGCTGAGAACTTTTTCTTGTTTAGCAGGCCTATTTAAAGCCAGCTGATAGATCGTGGTGCTGTCACTCTATTGCACAACTTGATTTTATGCCTGATGTAACTTATTCATGAATTATTTTGCTGAAGTTTTGTTCTTTTTCATCTGTGTCAAAGTGCTAGGTAAAGTCCCTTAATAAAACCCTTATTTGCCCATCTGCTTGTTCTTTAAACATCCTAAAGCATTATTTAAAGGATGATACCTTTGTGATACTACGGTAACACTTCACTCACTCAAATAAGATTGGTTTTCTTTGTGTGAGGTGCTCAGAAAAGATTCAAGAAACATCCCAAGTTTCACTTCCCTGTCTAAACAGATAACATTGTAAGGCTGAAAGGGAGACAGGTGCAGAGATAGAAAATGACTTAGCTGAAGTTTTAAGGCAAATTGCTGAAAGAGCTCAAAGCAGGAGCCAGGTCTCCTGTGTCCCATGAATATTCTCTTTATCTTTCCCTAGGAAGCATATGAGTACTGTGGAAAATAGCTTGGCAGACATATTTTGTGCCTCTTGTCCTACAGCAGCTCTGTCCCCTGATGGAGCTGTGTCTTCACTCCCTCTCCCTGCGTGTCGGCCCCTGCCCGTTCCAGTGCAGCTCTGCTCCTAAGCTCTTCCCAGCTTCCCCTTCTCTCCCACGGCTGCTGCTTGCTTTGGTCGTTGGCATCAGCTTTATTTGCACATCTCTTGGGTTTCTGCACATTTGTTCTGGCCACCCCAGATCCCTGTGTGCCACCTCTGGATCAAGGCTGCTAAAATAATCTTCTCCTCTCACTTCTGCTGTCACGCCACACCAAGCCCTCGCGGCTTCCTTTATTCTTCCACATCAAATTCAAGCACCAGGCTTTGAAAAGGCCACGTGGTAGTGCCCTTGCCTGAGACACTGCATCCGTTTGCTCCACCTGTGCTCCTGCCATGGAGCAAAATGCCTTTTGAGTCTCCAAGTTCTCAAATGCCAGCCTGTTTCCCTGGCTGCCGTGCATTTCCCTTCTGCATTAAAGACCTGCTGTCTCTTCAGGAGTGCTTCTGCAGGGTTTTACAGAAATGAAATAATACAGTTGTGATTTAAGCCTGGTTGAACTGGTTGAAGAGAGTGGGGTATATTGGGAAAGTTAACCTCTGCTGTGCATTTCTGCTTTATATCCTGAACTTGAGCATGAGAATGTACCCAAACTTAAAACTGTCAGGCTGCTCTGTGATACAGCACACCTAAGAAGATCTGAAAAAGCTCAAACCAATTGTTTGTTTTTCACTAGAAGAAAAATTCCAGTCCTGTTTAGGAAAAAAAAAAGTAATGAGATCTCTCTTGAGAGTGACACCAACACGCCTTCCCAAATTAAAAAGAAGAGATGCTCATAATAAAGGCCCGTGACAACTCACCAAGATCATTTGGAAAGGGTAAAGAATGGAATTTGAAATGGCTTCATTAATAAGAATCTCAAAATGAGTGCAGAACAGCAGAGAAGAACAAATTGGAATTATGTAAATACATCCTCTAATAATGCATTTTATTTTTGGTTCATTCAGGCCAGCACAATTACCTGTGTGCAGGAAGGAACGACTGTATAATTGATAAGATTCGGAGGAAGAACTGCCCAGCCTGTCGATTACAGAAATGTCTGCAAGCTGGAATGAATTTAGGAGGTAAGCAGAATATTAATAGTTTGGTCTCTTAATTTGATTAGGTGAAAACATTGGAAATGTGCAGCCTTTTTATAGTTCTGGCAGCCGCATCATCTCAAAAGTTTTAAGGTGGGATTATCCTGAAGAAGTACTTAATAGCTGATAAACTCTATTGTCATTCTAAATCGGGGCTTGGAGATACGTATTTTATGGCACAGAAAAAAGAAGAGTGGGTGTTTTATGATGACAGTAATTTTAGTAGAATGCCATAAGCTAAAAATGTTAAGGTTTTGAGTATTTTATGGGTTTTGTTTTTGGGTTTTTTTTGTGATGAGAGTTCTCTTGAATACTGAAAAACATGTTACACCGTCATGAAAGCAAATTCACACATAGTGAGACCTCTCAACTTCTTTGGTGCTTATTCAGCATTTTTATTGATTTATTTCTGTGACTGTAAGGATGTGCAATAATTTTGATGATGTTACTGCATTGCTCATATACCAACAACAACAAAATCTATTCATTATCAAAAGCGTACTAAAAACAGCATGATAACAAAATTTATAATAGTTTCTTTTCTGTTGTTTTAATTCTTCTCTGGTAATGTCTACATGTTTCTGGCTGTGTTTCAGTGGGTGTCCTGTCTCAAGTCATCATCTGACCAAATGCTTTTACAAATGCCTTCTTCCCACAACTCCTGTGTTTATTATGTTGCCTGTGAACAGGGGTTTGGATACTGCTGCAGGTCCTTCCCCTGATGTACAGAGTTACCTTTCCCTTGGAGTGTTTTCACTGTACAGAAAACTACAACATGGTCACATTAATTCCTCCCTAACTCAAAATTCACTTTTTGTCCTCCTCGACCTGTTCTCCTGCCAGCTGAGTTTAGTTCTACAGATTTAGCTGCTTGTCTTTAATAGGTTATATGCAAAATCCTGGTTCCTGCCTGCTGCCTTTTTCTACCTCCCAGACTTATTTTCCTATCTTGTCTCCTGGCAGAAATACTCAAACAAGCCACACCTTACTTTTTCAGAGAGACTAGCCCTGTTGGGCTCTCTTTCAACCACTTTCCCAATTTTGAGATACTGCATTGTGCCCCAGGCCCCTTATTTCCTTTTCCCAATGGAAAACAGGGCCAGATTGTGGCATGCTGGGGAGGTGGCAGCTTTCCCTTGGTTTTGATCTGCACTGTTCAGCCTAGCAAGGGAAACAGAATGCCTTTGTTTGATGAAACAGGAGCTCCATGGTAGCAGCTGCATCCCAAAATCTAGTGCTGAAAATTGGTGTGGAGCAGGAAAGTCAGCTCTTTGGAGTGCTGGGAATGTTGCTGCATCCTACTGGCAGCTGGTGTGGGGCATCCCTTGTGGATGTGCTCCGTGCAGTGCCAGTGGAGCTCCAGCAAAACCCAGGGCTTGAGAACCTTAGGAAACAGCAGCACAGGACCCTTCATCTGCAATGCCATGGGTTCGTCCCTGTGATGTCCAGGCGGGTTTCAAAGGATGTGTTGACATGATGTCCCCTGCAGAAATGCAAGGCAGGAGGGAAACTTTGCTAAAGGGGGTTGCTTCTTTTTTTGCCTTTTTTTTTTTTCTTTTTAATACTAGCTGGAATGCTGTAAATGAGGAATGTATTGAAAAACCTTCCCTTTTGCTGGAGCTTGGTAGACTGCTGGAAATCATCATTAGTGATCTGTGTTTATTGCAGCTTTGGGCCCCTCACTACAAGAAAGACATTGAGGTGCTGGAGCAAGTCCAGAGAAGGGCAGTGAAGCTGGTGAAGGGTCTGGAGCACAGGTCTGATGAGGAATGGCTGAGGGAGCTGGGGTTGTTTAGCTCCTTAGAAAAGGAGGCTCAGGGGAGGCCTTATCACTCTCTACAGCTCCCTGAAAGGAGGCTGTAGCAAGGTGGTGGTCAGTCGGTCTCTTCTCCCGTGGAACATGTTACAGGATGAAAGAAAATGGCCTTAGGTTGTGCTAGGGGAGGTTTATATTGAATTTTAGGAGAAATGTCTTCACTGAAACGTTGGTCAGACACTGGAATGGGTTGGCCAGGGTGGAATCACCATCCCTGGAAGTGTTCAAATAACATACAGATGTGGCACTTGGGAATTAGGCTTAGTGGTGGACTTGGCAGTGCTGGGTTAGCAGTTGGACTCGATGTTCTTAGAGGTCTGTTCCCAACTTTAATGACTCTGTGATTCTGTGACCTGGAAGGCCAAGTCTGCCTCTGCAGTGTACAGCTGACACGCAGCTGAGCCTTGCAGTTTAGCTGTTTCAATGATTTTCATCACAGAGAGAAACTTCCGGTGAAATTCTCACTCCTGATTTGATCCCTTTATGCCACATAAAGGAACTAAAATGTCGTAAGGGAGGTCTCTCCATCACTGCCATGAATGAGATGGCAGGGGAACAGTTCTGGATTTTCATGCTCTGCAGTGCCTTCTGCCTGGTCAAAGCAGGGAAAAAAGGGCCGGTTGGAGGGAGAAGGGAGGGCTGCCAGAGAGAGGTAAAGCCCCTGCAGCCCAGAGGCAGCATTACTGTGTAGAGAGCCCCAAGGGCTCCCAAACCATGCTGATGGACCTTCCAGCCTTTGAGCCAGCCCAGCTCTGGCAGGAAGTGCTGGGAGCTTGAAGATTTTTCTCTGCTTAAGCCATCTGTTTCCAGTGGCGAGCTCTGCATTGGGCATCTACAGAGGAGCGACACAGCATCTCAGTTTTGGGAGCTTCTGTGCGCTGTTGCAGGGCGTTTCTGATATGGTGGAGATAGTCACAAAAAGTGGAGGTAGAAATAGCAAGAAGAGATATTAATTCATATTTGAAAACTGTGATTTTTCATGTAAAATGCCAAGGTTTGGTACTAAATATTTTTTTTTCATATTTAGCTTAAAGAGAATGAGTATGGTCATATTGTGAAGATACACTGTGGATTGTAGTTTCATGTGGTCAGCCTGGTTTTGCCAAACATATATATTACTCCAGTAAAAATGGGCTTTTACCTGTTTCTAGCTTGGACTTAAAGGCGAAATGGGCAAGTATTTTATTAGGCAGTATGATCAGTATGGAACTGAAGAAAAATGAATTTATAAATGCAATTTAGTTGTAAGTCCTCTCTGCAGCACAGTACTCTCTGTAGCTGTGTCACACTGCACTGTGCTGTGCTCTTGGTGCAGTAGGGCTGAGCTCAGCTCTCACCCTCCAAAGGAAAGCAAATGTAAAAACAAATCCCAGACTGTGTCAGAGGTGCTGATGTCCTTGGTTCACGAGAAATAGAGCAAGGTGATATGCAAAAGGGTCTTCAGCATAGCTCAGGGCTGAAATGTCTGCAAGTTGCTGAAGCTAGGGGCATTTATTTTCCACTTGTACATAACCATGATGTTTTATCCCCTCATTTAAAGAAAAAAACCACAAGACCAAACTTCCAGTTGATCTAGAAGAAATGTTGCATTAGGGAACAAGGTCCTGTCTCCTATGGGCTGGAAAAGCACTTTACTCTCCTTTGCCACCCTCACCATGTACAGATGGGAGTGAAGGACCCCAGGCTGCCCCCACCCAGCTCCTCCCACTTACTGAAATAGGGGGGTTATGAAGCAAATTTTGTAATTTGACAGTTTGAGATTGTCTTTCTTCTCCTACTGAAGATACTAATCTCTATAATGGAAAACTGGAAATCAGAAATAGTGTTCCATGTTTCCTGCAGCACATTTTTGCACAATCTCCGATTAATCTACTGATCTTTTTCCTTAGGTTGTTTTTTTTTTATTTTCTCTTTTGGTAATATTTTTGAAGTAGTAAAATAGAGTGCTTTTGTACTCTGTCAGTCTTTCAGGTTTGTTTTGATGGCATATCTTCTACTTCCCAGCATGCTAAATTTTTTTTTCTAAATTAAAAAAAAAAAAAGAATATTTTGACTGGTGGCAGCATGCCATGATTAGGCACCTTGTAAAAAAATACATGTAATTCAGTGATACAAAATGCACCTTTTCATGAATGCGCAGCCAAAATAATTTGGCAGTTGTATTGTTTACCTCCTCGTTTTGTTTGTTGAAAAGTTGGAGCATTTTCCAAGCTCTTACATCCTTTAATAATCTTTAGAAAATTATTCATCAAGTCAGCAAATAATTTACTTAATTATGTTATTTTCTCGATTTTTGTTTTGATTTTATAAGAAGCATCTGCAACCTGTAATTTCTGCAAAGCTGAAGTTGCCAAGTATCACGTTAAATCATCCTTCTCATTTCTAGAAGGTATGTGTGTGCTCTGCAGACAGCTATATCCCCTTTGGCAAGCAGGACTCCAAAACTTTTTTGGGAATCATATTTTGTTTGTTGTTTTGTTATCTTTTTTTTTTAACTCCAGTGACATATGCTAGGCTTAATTGTTGGAAGAGATTCAGAGCAAGCAACTGCACTATGAAGGTATGCTGGCCCATTTTTGGTTTATGCTCTTTTCAAGATTCTGTAATTAATTTTCAGTTAATTACGGACCAGAATGACTTCACGGATTTGGGAAGTTTCTTCCAGCATACGCTGTGATTGGATTTGGCGAGGCTCTCGCTTTCGCACGAGACGTTTTCGTTTGGCTCCCACCTCGTGCTGCAGTTCCTCAGTTGTGTCTGTCCCCGTGGTGGCACTGGGCAGTCCCACACCCCCAGTCCCACACTGGTGCTTGGCATGGTGTCTTATGCCACCACCAGCTGCATCCTGTGAGGCAGCAGCCCCTGGGATGTGTCCTGCATTGCCACCGGGGTGGCACAGAGCCTCCTGGCATCACTCCTGTGTGCTGAAGCCTGGAGAATGGGAATGTTTTGTATGGTGTCACTTGAGGGGACCGCCCCCCCCCCTTTCCTTGGCAGGTTGGTCCTCATCCCTCTGATGTGACCTAGTGACCAGGCATCCCTCCCTGTTCTGCATGATCAGAGAAGGTTGTTCTTCTGCCACGGGATGTGCCACACGTGCAGAGGGGACAAAAAAGCATGGAAAGATCGGTACCATGCAGGGCTGAATCCTTCCCTGCCTCAGCTCCCTTGTGAAACACTGCCAAGACTTCCCGGCATTGGTCTCCCACAGCAGTGAGGAGCAGCTTGCTCAAGGACCCTTTGGATCTGGAAGGGACATAAAATAGATTTCACCTTGCAAATTACACAGTTCATCATTCTGTCTGCAGAGGCTGCCTGTGAAATCTGAGTCTTGGGTCCGCATACATTTACATATGTAAGGCACGTGGTGCACAACATGCTGGGTGTGATTTGTAGGCTTCACTGGCAGATACCCATATTTTTTATTCATTGAAATATTTCAATAACCTGAAAAATAGGTTAATTAAGATAACCAGTAATAAGATATAGTACTTGACCTTTTTGCCCAGCTTTCTATTTTCTGTTTAATAACTCATACTAGTAGGGTTTTAAATTGCAGTATTATTTTCAGTTACTGGGGCTTATGTGGTTTATATTATCATTGTTCGTATCGTTTTGAGAAAAAAAAGAAAGGAAGAGAAAAAAACTGAAAACTTGGGAAAAATGTAAATACAGCAAAAGTGTATCCTCTTAGCTTTAAAATTTTCTACTAACCAAGATTTCATAAATTTTAAAGGAAAATAAACCCCTTTGTGTAAGACACAAGCAATTTGAGGCATAGGTATGGTTAAATTTTATTTTTCATTTAAACTTTAACTGCAAAGTATTTTGAAATGCCATTAACTTTAATGCATTTTTATTTGCATTTATTCTGTAGCACTTCTCTTCTGAGGGAATCTAGTCAATAACTTTTTAACTTGACCATTCAGCTGGGTTTTATTAGTTGTTTCAACAGACTTTTACAAACATCAGGTTGGAAAAGACCTTTAAGTAATAAATAATAATATTTAAGTAATAAGTAAATAATAAATAATACTTAAGTAATAAATAATAAATAGTAATAATAAAGTAATAGATAATTTGCCTGTTGCTTATAAACCTGCTGTTGAAGGTGTTGTAGGAACCAATTTGTTCAGCAATTAACTTTTCCTGCTTTTACATCCATCTTACTCCATGTGTACTGCTCTTGCCCTGCTCTCGGTGTGACCCTCTAACTTTCCAACTTGAATCATCCTTATGAATGGAATGTTTAGATTGTATGTTAGGGAAAGTTTCTCCACTGAAAGGTCTGTCAAGCATTGGAACAGGCTGCCCAGGAAAGGGGTGGAATCACCATCCTTGGAAGGATGTTGTCCTTCAGAAAACATGTAGATCTGGTGCTTAGAGATATGGTTTAGTGGTGGACTTGGCAGTGTTGGATTAATGGTTGGATGCAATGATCTTAAAGATCTTTTCCAACCTAAATGATTCTGTGATTCTTGAATATTGTAGGTAACTATGAGAACAGTCATATGCTACAACTATTAATAAATTATTTGTGAATGATGGTTAAAAATGCAGAATTTTGAAGAGGACTGGTAATGTCAGAGTAATCTCTCGGGCATCGATTAAAAACAATATTGAAAGTGTGTCCTTGTACTTGGAATTTTGCCCATGATTTTATTCCATGTGTGAAGGCAGCTGGAGAAGATGCACTGCAGTGGTCCAAGAGCCCACAACTCACATGCAGCAAGCAGTCCCTGATCAAACTCCTAATCAGTTCATGCTTTGTTTTTTCACATTTTCCTGGTTCCAGCTCTCCCTTCTGCAAGCACCCAGCTGCCAGCAACACTTGTCTTTTCTCCAGGAACAGCCTGTCAGGCTTTTGGCATGGGGCTGCTGGACTCCAGACTTCCCTGTGCTATCTGCTGGACTCTCCATCGTACCATTCAAGGTGCAGCACCCTTGGTTGCCAGCCTTGCAAAGGAGCTGCATCTCTCCTGGGCTCCTGCTGGGAGTTTGTGTGCCAGCCTGCCTCATGTCCTGCAGTGGTGCTGTGCACGCAGGCTCTGGGGGTGTTATCTCATTTTGGCTGTACAGCACTCCCTGTGCAGGCTCAGAGGCTGCTCTTTCCCCAGAGGTTCGTATCCCATACATGGTGCCTTGCTTTGGTTCAGAACACAAGATGGGTGATTACAGTTTTCTGAGAGGAAGATTTTCAGCATTTCTGAAAGTTGTTATGTGCAGCTCTTGGTGATGTTTTGTTTTTTCCTGAATCACCAAATTATCACTTCCACAGCGATATTATTATTACAGCTTCCTTCCACAGTGCTGTAAGTCCATATCCTTTTTACTCTTCCTCACAGTAAAAGCATCGTCTTTGCTGTGAAAACCTGCCTGTGTCTGCTGTTCCTCTTTCTCCAGAGCTGCTGGTTGTCACCAGAACCCTTTTGAAACTTACCCCTGTGGTCTGTGATGATGTGTTTCCATTACTCACTTCCCCATCACTAAGAGAAGCTATAGGAGCAGGAGGAACTTGTCCTTTTGACTTTCATGGAGCTGTTGCTTCAGAGAGTTTCCACCTGAATAACAGCGCATGAAGATTTAACTTGCCATGCTTGTAACAGCCTTGGCCAAAGTAGGGTGGGCTCACAATGCTGAATTGTGGGGTTTTTTTCAATTTTATTTTCTGCTGTTTTGCCCTCATCCATTCCCAGATGCATGGCTTTCCATTTCCAGTATCTTTGTTTTGCTAAAGTAAGTGTGAGGTGTGGCAAGCACACCTGGCTCAAAAAGCAGCCCTTGGAGTTCCATGTTAGTAGAAAGAACATTTCCCAGCAGGTTATGAAGGAAACATTGAGCACATTTAAGCCTTAGAAATACACAGCAGCGAGAAGCTGGTGTTCGACAAAGAGGAAGGCAAGATGAAGGCACTGGATGGAGTGTTTCTGAGCCACCCAATACACATCTTCCTGCACACTGGGGCTGTGATTTGTGTGCTTTTGTGGCTCTCTGCCATCAGCTTTCCCAGATCATGCATATGGGTAATGTTAGAGATTTGCCATTACCCGAGAAAAAAGGTTGATAGTACATACAGACTGTTTTCAGTAATGTTCAGGGTGATTTATTGAATAAGGAGTTTAACAGGGTTATACTCTTTTTTCTTTTTTAATGACTAATCATGAACTAGATGGTGAAAAATATGGCCAAGATGACTGCAGAAGATAAACAGCCAGCTTATATTTCACAGGTAGCGTTGCTGTTCCAGGGAGCGGGGTAGATAATTTCTAGAGGACCAGCAGCATTCAGTGTATTAGGAGTAAGGTCATTTGAGAGAAATCTGAGTTGATAAAAACTGGGGCTATGGAAGTCATACAGATGAGGAGACAAAGGATCTCAAAATTTTTGTTCCTTGGGGGAAAAAAATCAAGTGGGTGTGTTGTAAAAATTTATCCAGAAAGACCACAGAGGGAAGGGTACCGCTTACTAAGCTTAGTTCTAGCAAGAACAAAAATGAAACGCTCTTTAGCATGGAATGGAAGTCTGAGCACTCAGGATATGGAATGAGAGGTGCTGTGGCACAGGTTGGTTTTGAAGGACTCTGAAACACTCATTGAGAACCTGAGTCTCCAATGTAAATATGAAGTTTTGTACATGGTAAGTGTCTATCAGGGTTTTATCGTGTTGTGATCAGGATGAAGGGCACATGAATCATGTAACAGACATGGAACATTGGGTATCAACCCAAATAAAAGCAAGAGAGAAGACTTGGATGAGGAGTGCCTGCAGAAGGTTGGATGGGAATGGGTGTCTTGGGAGGAACGTTGTCACTTGGCACAAGGCAGAAACCAGTGACCATAGCCAAGAGTATTCAGTCTGGTACAGTCAAAATCTTTTTTCCAAAGTTTCCTTAACTTTCTTTTTAATCAAATTATTACCAATGCTCGCAGTTCAAGCTGCTGGTGTTTCATTCCTACAGGTGTCTTGAAGTTGTAGGTGATCTCCTCTCCACATTTGTTGTTGACATTTTACTGCTTGTCTTTATTTGATGTTAAATAGAATAATCAAAACCACTGATGCATTTAGTAGACAACTCTTAGCTCAAAAATGATTGAATTTGCCATACGCTTGAAGAATGAATAAATAATCAGTAAAAAATGCGTTTTGGGAGCATCTGAAAAGGACTGATTAAGATTGGCTTTCATCAACATTATAATTTACTTTTGCAAGCTTTTTTTTAAGGCTTTGTTTATTGGATGATTTAAATATTTAGTAAATACATTTCTTTTGAAATTAATGAAGAAGTACAAGAGAGACTTTTATATACCAAAAATGTTAGATGTGAGATTGTGTTATGTCATTTTGGGATTTAATATTAAATATATGTGGGGGTAAATTTTCATACTTTAGCCATTTCTCATTAAAAAGCTTTATCAAAACCAGCTTGATTTGATTTTAACAGGAAACCACTAATTGGCATTTGGTGAAAGTTGTTCCCACACAGGGAGGAGTACCCCCATGAAACTGTTATTTTTCATTTAATTATCACTTTGAGGATTGCTGAGAAACAAGCAAATGTGTTAGACATTTTCCCTGACAACCTAAATATTCCTGTAAAATGCACTTTGGATCTCAGCTTTCTTTTGTCACTTTTGTCCGCTGTCTCTTCATGAATGCTTAGCCTGAAACTCAACTCAACTTTAAAGAGGGATAAATTCCCTCTCTCTCTTACCCAGACACTCCCCAATGCCTTTCCTTCTTAATTGCCATGCTCATCACTGTCCCACATGCTAGACAGGTGGGAAACCTGAGCTTTGTCACTGAGTCAGACTTCAAAATACACAAGATTTCATCTGGGCTTTCACCTGAAGTTTTCTGAGACAGTTGCTGTGTGCAAGCACTGGTGTAAGGTGCCACCTCCCTGCAGCTGTTTGCATTTCACTACTCAGTGTCTCAAGCCATAATTGTAATCAGAAGAAAATGTGGAGTTTTCATTAAAATATTATAAGATTTCTCATTAAGTGGGCATGTAATTACTCAAAATAGTATTCTTCCTGAGTGGTTTCTTGTTATACTGAAAGGACATCTGAAGTAGGGTCCTGTTGAGGGTCTAGTAGCAATTGTAGTGATTACATGTATAACAAAGTAGAGAGTGAATATGTAAATTTACAGATTTGGATCAGAACTCAAAAACATCTTCAGTTGTAGTGTCAGAAACCAACGTGATGGCATGTTTGGTACAGCACGGACTCGGATTTTGAGAAGTGCAAGTTGAGGCGTGGAGAAATGGGATACCTGAGAGCAACTGCTGAGGGGACTGAAGGGAAGAAAGGAGCATGGGTGTGTGATGATTGTAAGTTAGAGTCAGCGAGGTGAAATTGTTGCAAAAACAGGCAAGTCTTACGTCATGCCAAGGAATCACTCTGTTTCTTGTCAGAGCTGGCAAGTGTGGGCCTGATGGTTGTGTCTGGTTTCAGCACTTCTGGGCAGGGTGGTGGGGATGGGGCAGCCTTGCAAAATTGTCATGTATGTTCCTGTGCCAGTTGGTGGGATTGCAGTACCTGTGGTACCTTTGGGAAGGACATGTCTCTCATCTCTTCTGGGACTTGTCCAGCGTGAACATATCTACTGTGTCCTTTGATAACCTATTCTGTTTTTTCACATCAGGTCTTTACGTTTAGAAAGGTTCCTTTAAGATCTAAACTGAGACTTCCTTCCTAAAATTTCAGATCATGTGCCTGAAGAAAGGTGTATACAGATTTAGAGACTGTCCAAGGAAGAACAAGGATAATCAGATGCTTAGGAAAACAAAAAAGAAACAAAGAGTAAAAGAAACTCATTTCATCTTAGTGTAGAAGGGAAAGACATACTAAGGAGGTCATGATATCAGTCTTTCAATTCAAAAAGTGGTGTAAAAGAGGACAGGAATGATAAGTTGTTCTTTATGGCCACTGGGGCAATGATGAAGAGAAATCAACTTTACTGCAGAAAAGAATGATGCAACATTGGAGATGTTGGGAGAACACTGAGTGGTTAGATGTTGGAGGTGAATGTGGGATGTTGTGGAATTCCCTTTATTGGAGATTAATAACATACTGAGTTGGGCAAAGTACAGTAGATCCTGCTCGAGGCGATAGGATAAACTACTTTAGATATATTGTTTCTGTGCTTTACAGGCCCGTGCTGGAGCAGCATTGCACTGCATCATATATTAGAGTCTGCTTCAAACAAAGCAAAATGCAAACACTTCTGAGGTCGTTCTATAAGTAACCAAAGTAATATTTACCTAGTTGCAGTCTGTTTTATTAGGAGATCAAATCCAACTAGAATAAAGAACCAAAATATATCTAGCTGAGCATAATGAAAATCGTACACAATTGCTATTAAAATGTACATCAGAAGCTCTTTCTTCCATCTGTGCTGTACCTCCCTTTCTAGTGTCCAAATGTAAACCAAGAATAAGAATTGCACTTATGGATGGTCCTGGCTCTTTGCAGGGTCTGACCAAAGACAAATAAAATGTGACATTTCCATAGATCAGACTTCGTGCATGTTTACTCCTTGTCTTTAAGCTGTCCAGTCCTGTCAGATTAAAGTGTTATTTATTAATTAGTAAGCACTATGCCAAACTATGTCATTGTTCCAGTTATGCCTTCCATTTCATTCTACTGAATTCAATCATTGGATTTGAGCTTATTGTCTAGTAAAACTTCCTTCTGCCAGTGGAGGATAAGAAATTAGGAAATTTTCATCGCTTTGTTAATTAGACTACTGATTCCTCAGGCTCAACAGCAAGTGATAGCATTTCCTATCACTTTCTCCTCTAGGTCGCACCTGTCAGAAACAGATTTTAAAATTTATTTTGCCATGTGAAGCCAGAACCTTTGTTTTCTTCCTCACCAGCTGCAGTCTTCCTTTCTTTGCGTATTTAGACAGACTAGTGGGTCTCTTCAGCATATCCCAAACACCACTGCAGAAATCACCCTTGAAAGGTTTCTGCTTTGCAAGAGTCAAGTCCTTTTGGCAGTGTGTCTTACACGATAAAGTATTTTTGTGCTCTCCTTTTAAGTCCCTGTGCAAGTTGTCCCTGCTTCAGTAGTTGCTTTTCATTTGCTTCCTCCCCTTGGTCTACCCAGTTAAAGCAGTGACTCATCTGCTTGCCCATGTCCCTGCCAGATTTGTACCTTATCCTTCCTCTCACACATGGCACAACAGGAGATGGACTCATGGATCCTTGTGGGCCCCTTCCAGCTCAGGATATTCCATGATTCTAACACTTGGGGTCACAGTTAGATGTTCTTCGTCTTCTGGAGTTTCTGGAGAAAATCAGTGGCTCGCCTCCCAAAGTGGGTAACGGGTTTAATGGAGGCTTTAGGGTCCTATCTTGGTTGTTCCTTCTGTGTTTCTCGAAGGAAAGAAGTGCGCCTGAGTGCACTTTGTAGGGGGAAATGGGATGCTGCTGTAAGATCTCGTTTGCATTACTGCTTTTCACTTTATTCAATGCATTTCCAGGCATATGTGTATGTGTATATATGAAGTCTGTATTACTGTCTAGAAATTTCTCAGCAATATCTCATTCCCATTGTGCTAGACAACTAAGTGAAAAAATGTCTGTACCAAGATAGCTCAAAATTTTCATGTCAAGATACAACAGATTTGGGGGAAGGGAAAACACTATTTGTGGTAGCAGTAAAATAGCTAATGAGAACAGATGTCAGCTCATTGAAGTAAGTGAGGCAAAGTCACCAGGCAAACATGATGAAAAGACTCAGAGGAGGGGAAAGTGGCATTTTGATGGAGCATTTATCTGCCCAAAGGTGGAAGCACTGGGTGAGGGCTCAGAGAAGAGTCTACCTAAAGGCTGTCAGAGCTGCCTCGAGGGGAGAATTGGCACCTTTGGTAACTGCGGTACAGCAAGGTCCTGGAGCTTGTTTTTGGAGAGCAGAGGCAGGTGGCAGTGGCAGGGTGTGCAGGGAAACCCTCAAGCATTTAGCATGGGGTGGAAGGGAGAAAGCTGGCAGCTGTGGAGGTTGGGAAGGAGGTGCTGGTTGTAGCTCAGGTGCGGAGCTCGGGCGCTGGAGTTTGGACCTGAATGGAGAAACCCAAGTGTTTGAAATGCAGGTGTTCACTGGCGTGGGTACAGAGCCAGCAGGGTTAGAAGTGGTCACAGTGGGTTTGTCTTCCAGCATATTGTCTGCCCTCAGGCTGCCTAGACCACTAATGGTACAGTACACACTTAGAAATGATCCCAAATTTTACCTCATTTGAAGTGCATATAGTGATCCTCCCTCCCTTTGTCTTTTATGCTTTGTGTATTTATTGCAGTTGCTGCTTTCTCTTCTCCGTTACACCTTTTTTAAATCTCCACCACTTTCTGTTTCCTCTGCTGTGTCCATTCTGGTTTCCCTTCTCCCTGCACTAATGTTCTTATAATGTGCTTTTGATATCCACTATGGATTCAAATATGCATAGAATAGAATAAAGATCTGTAGGGTCAGGATCAGTTTGGTCCTGGCTCTGGCAGAGCTTTATATATGTGATTAAATAAAGATCTTAGTAATCTAAATCGTGTCTTTAGGTATACAAACAATAAATGTTTTTCTGATGGACATCAAGGCAAGCTCTGAATATCGTCTTTAAAAAAAAGGTAAATTTAGATTCCAGGGGATTGTTATCCCAAGTCTTGTAATTCACCCTACACAGAACTATTGCTAATTTTCTAAACTTCAGATTTAGCTTACTTTTTTACTTTCAGAGTACTGGAAACGAGCATGAATCTGCAGAGCATTTTACATTGTTCATTTGCTAAATCCGAACACTAGTACAATTCTACAAACAAGATACTACTCTCTTAGAAATCTGCTGAATTAAATCATAATATTTATGGGGTTTTATCTACCATTAAAAACATTTTGTTCTTTGACATTTCTGGATCCCATTTTTTTTAAGAGTAATACAATAAAAATTATTAATTTTGAGCCTATGAAAAATAGTGATTGGGTGTGTGGAGTCCATAACTTAATCTGTGCATATTCCCTGGGCACAAAGGGAGTATATTATATAGATAATCTACATGTATTATCTCCCTCTAGACCCAACTTGTATAGCATGTGTAAGTTTACTATGATGTTTTTAAAAAGAGAGTATGGTAATTTACTTATCTTGTAACTACCCTAAACCTTCAAACTTTACCATTAAGAATGAGGAATGCCATAGATTTGTAGCTGATGCTCATGTTAATTTGTATTCCAAAACCAGTTTACAATAGGGCCAGATAAATGTCCTGTTCTTGGACCTAGAGAGTAGCATTCCCTGTTGCAGATGACTAGAAACCTACTCAGCATTTTACAGACAGCACAAAAACTCTGAGATGGCAGGATCCCTGTTTCAGCTTGGGGACAGGAGACTTCCATGTGAAGGGTCGTTACCAAGGAACCACCTGATCAGCTGAGTTGAGGCTTCTTTGGTCCTCTGTTATACTGTACTTTATCATTACAGCTACAGACTATGGCTGTTGGAAGTGCCTTTTTAAAATCCAAGTTTGTGACTTTTCAAATGCTTCACTTTTTTTTTTTTTTTTTAATTGGAATATAAAGACCACCTAAAATACTCAACAAAAGTTATGACAGATATTTGAGATTTTAACCTCAGGTATATCTGCGGTGTCTTTCTCTATTGTTTGTTTTTCTTCGCCTATTACTCTGTCTAAGGTGATTTAAAAAGAGGAGAATTATAATAGGATATTCTGGCTGCAATCACACTGAACAGGAGGGACAAGAAGTCCTGCAGTCACTGCTGCACAGCCATGTGGATGAAACTCTTGTCCTAACCACAGACAGGCTTCAGACTTCAGCTTTGTCACTCGAAATGCCCCGTGCTTGCTCCATCCCCTGGTCTGTGTGGAGAGCCAGGGATTTCGTGAGCATTTCCAGGGAGTAATCCTGATGAGCATGGCTTTTACTCTCCCATTCAGAGGTGGCTTAGTCAGTTTTGTAGCTGGTATTGGAGTGAGAGAGCAAATGTGGAAAACAGCTTTTAAAGAGCTACTCGGAGTACGTACTGCTCAGAATTTGTATTTAATCTTTACTTGTCGGTTTCTGTGGGAGTTACCAAACCAGTTGAGCTACAGCACTGGCATGAAGCCAAATGAAAAATACAGTTTTCTTCACTGTAAACATGACTGTCAAGCAATAATGTTTTCCTCAGCTTCATTTTAAAAGCATTATAATGGAAGAAAATGAAACTAAAACACATTTTTATGCCAGTTTTATACATGGAGGAATGTGGGGTTTTTTTCCTTTTAATAAAAAACTCTTGGAGAATAGAACCTACAGACTTATGTCTGAAGTATGTGATCAGTTATCTGTGATGCAAGATACTCGATGGAGTTGGTAGACCAACACTTTTTTTTATTCTGGTGTAGTTATGGTGCAAATGCATTTTTTTGCCTCTGCAAACATGAAAGATGTGTAGAGTTCTTTATTTTTAGTCCTGTTTTGATAACGGAAAAAAAAAATAGTGCCTGATAAACTTAATGAATAACAGCGGCAAACACTAATCTCTATCCACTCCTTCGGGCTTATTTTTAAACTCTGTTTTCAGTGTCCAATGGCTCTGTTAACTCATCATCAGACATTCAGCTGAGCTTGCTCATCGTTGCTTTGCTTTTGGGATTTATTTTGTTGAAAAATCTGTAAGTCCAGCTTTGCCTTTCTAAGATAAATGCAAACTAAATTTAGTGCTCGCAGTGATTTCAGCAGGACATCCTCATGTAGGTGCAGCTGCACCAAATGGGGAACAACTGTATTTTCACTTACTTTTCAGGATTGAACTTTCCAAGATTGTCTGCTTTGCCTGTAACTCCCTCTGTTTTATTTTGAAGAGTGAGGAAAATGTTTATTTAACAAAATTATCAGCTGCGGCTTTGTAAAATGGATTTTTGGGTACTAGTGTTGAAAATGGCCTCTTGAAGAATGGATGTCGTATCCATGTAACTTGATGTGCCGGAGGATAAAAAAATGCTGCAGTTATGCTTCATTGTTTGAATGAGCTTTTTTAAGAATTTCATAATAGAAAAGTAAGAGATAGGATTTGAACAGACTTTTAGAAGGATCTTCTCACAATTCTTGTGTCTTGAAACAGAATAAGCTTCAGTGAAACCTTTGCTGACAGATACTTGTCTCACCTCTTCCTTATAACCTCAAATGGACAGCTATTCCTATGTAACCTGTGCTAATGCTTTTGATAATTAGGAAGTTTTTAAGTAGATGTGGTTAGCTGAATAAAAGAACATTAAATTTTATTAGGAGCAGTACATTTTTATTTGCCTATTCAATCCTTTTATTAAAAAATTCAACTTGCCTCACTTGGTCTGTATGTCTGCAGGCATGGAGAAAATAAGGAATTCTCAAAAGCATCCTGTAGGTGAATCAATGAAGTTAATTTCCTTCACCTAATTTCCTCCAGCTCTCATAAAGAAAAGTGATAAAAGTTAAACAAAGATCCCTGAAGTTCTCTGTAGGTTACCTGGGGGTTATTGGTGCTGAGATCTGCCAGGAAGATCCTTCATGGTGTGATGGAAATGACTACAAACTGACGCTGGGATTTTGGACTACCCGCTCCGTGCAGGACGTGCTGCAGTAGCAGCGAATTTTATTCATCTTTCAAACATGATAGGCAAGGAGCATCTCTTTGGGCACCTTCAAGATCTCGTGTATGAGTAGTAACATCACTGTTTTCTGTAGCAGTGTCTCATGTTTACCCTAATAAATAATTTTTTCCACTGAATCTTGGGATGAACCATCTCCTCTGAGTTCAAGGTACTGTCCTGGCAAGGAAGCACTGAAAACAACAGGCTATTGTTGCACTTGGGTGTGCGTTGTCCTGGACCCCGGGCATCTGTATCCTGCCTCAGTCATTCCCAACCGCTGGCTCTGGGCAGGCAGCCCCAGTGTCAAGGAAGCAGTGAAACATTAAAGGCTGCTCAGAAATGGTCTGAGGGCAGCAGCTCCGCTGTTGAGGGGGATTTCTTAAAACGTTGGTTTGTAGAAGAGTAATGAGGTGGTTCTGTGGGTCTCGTTGGGGAGTTTTCTGCGCCGCAAATAAGAGGAGCAGGAACAAGCTCATAGAGCAAGCTTTGAAAGCTTCCCAGGAGACAGTGGCATGGCATGCTGAGCTGGAGTGGAAGTGAATATTTTGGAGAAGAGGAGGGGTGAGGTGGAGGTTGTCCAGAAAGGATCCTGGAACTGCAGAAAAGGGGTTTTATATATAAGAAAAGATAGGGCAGGAGAACTGATGATGGGAAAAAATTTGAGGAGGTAAACTTGGGAAAGGATATGGACTAGGGAGGGACTATTTGCAATAGTATTCCAAGTGGGAGTGGGATAGGCTTGTATTTACTGATGACAGTAAAAGGAATGTTGTAAAAATTAAGAGACAGGAAGATAAAAGTCGAGACAGGGGTTTTAGCTGTGTCCAGATAGATAAGAAAGACTATATTTGAGAGAAGTTACTCTGAAAGAGCTGCCAACATTTAAATGTAGCTCATTATTTATTGATATTTAAGATTTTGTTGTTGTTGTTGTTACGTTTCCCTGTTGCAAAAATGGTGGTGATGGGCTTTTGGTTTGGTCCTTTCTGTGTGGTTTTTTAACAGAATTGTCTTGATTTTTAATTCCAGTTCTTTCCTCATGCTATGGCAAAGTTGAGAATGCAACCCAGAGGGAATGGCTGGCCCCTCTTCCAGGAGTGGAAGCACCATAGCATTGCTGGCTTCTAAGAGTACTTAGTAAAGAAAACTAGGGCGGGTAGCGTTGAAGAAAAAAAAAAAAGGAAATTAAAAGAAAAGAGAAGGCAAATCATCAGAGACATGTTGATAGCAGTGCGAAAGGTGTTACATGAGGTTCACTCTTTTTTCTTTAACCGGATAAATATTTAAGCATTATTTCAGAATTACTCAAGAGAAGGAGGCAAAGCTGTTATGGAAGTATCAAAGCAGCAAAAGCAAGGGGACTTGACTAGCTTGGGCTGTTCAAAATGGATTGACTACATTTCAAGTTGAGGCAAAAGCTTAGGAGGGCTCTGGGTCTGCTACTATTGCGCAGATTTCTTTTGATGACCAAATGCCATGGAGAACATGAATTGCAGTCTTGTAGGTGATAAGTGATTGCAGTTCTGAAACGTTTAGTTGGCACCGTCCACAGCAACTAGAATGTTTTCTGCATGTCTGTATGGAGGCAGATATTGGACGTTCTGTCATGCATAAAAACATCCAGTGAAGCAGTGAAAATGAGCTTAGAGGTGTCTTTTGGTCCTTTTTCCAGAGTGACGATGCTGCAGGCGGTGAGGTATTTCTTACGGTCCTGTGCCTTTTTCGCTTAAGAACTTTGAGATTATACTTCTGCTTCCATTTCCTATATAAAGCCCAAGGTTTTGCTGGCTTTCCGTACTGACTTGGTTCTTGTGCTGCTCACCTTCACAGCCCGGAAGTCCAAAAAGTTGGGGAAATTGAAAGGGATGCACGAGGAGCAGCCCCAGCAGCGGCAGCAGCCACCCCCGCAGAGCCCCGAGGAAGGGACGACGTACATCGCGCCCGTGACCGAGCCCTCCGTCAACACTGCACTTGTCCCCCACATGTCTGCTATCTCACCAGCACTTACTCCCTCTCCCGTTAAGATCCTTGAAAGCATTGAACCGGAGATCGTGTACGCAGGATACGACAGCTCGAAGCCGGACACAGCGGAGTACCTGCTCTCCACCTTAAACCGCCTGGCCGGCAAGCAGATGATTCAGGTGGTGAAGTGGGCAAAGATACTTCCAGGTAGGACCGTGAGTCATCTGGTGAGATGTCACTTCACTGTTTCTTTTAGCTCAAAGAACTATTTGCTTGACAAATTGCATCTTGAATTCATGGCCTTTGTTGAAAAAACCCGCAGTTGGGGGGTGTGAGATGAATCTCTGAGAGAAGATGGTTGGGTTTTTTCTTATTTTATGTAATGTTTGTTTTATATGTCTGTGATTGATATTTAAAAAGCTTTCATTTTCAATAATAGCCTCTTAAGAAGAAAACATGTTTTGTCACTGGGATGAAAAATTCCGGTTTTATTTTTTCCGAAGTGGGAGTGTTGCTCTTTCTCGTGAATACTAGAAAACTAGTAAGCAATGTGTTTGGTGATGGTTTGACCAGCCCTTGTAGTTCATGGGTATTTTCTGGTTTGATCTCTAGGATTTAGAAACTTGCCTCTCGAGGACCAAATTACTTTAATTCAGTATTCATGGATGTGTCTGTCATCGTTTGCCTTGAGTTGGAGGTCGTACAAACACACAAACAGCCAGTTCCTCTATTTTGCTCCAGACCTGATCTTCGATGAGTAAGTATTCCTTAATGGCCCTTTTCAGTGCAGGCTGGAAGGATTGCTGTCCATTTGGTTTTTCAGGCATACTTGCAGTCTGAGAAAATTTCAGCTAATTCTGGCTTAAAAAACAGCTGAAGTTTTAATTTTTTTCAGCGACTCACTTTTCAATTGCCAAAGCTTTGATTACTGCCGTCTACTTCTCCTTATGTGTGGGGATGTGTTCTCAAACTAGGACCATCCCACTGGTTTGAAATGTGACTGATACACAACCACAGTTTATAGAAAAGAACATTTTTTTGGTATCTACTGGAGCTTGGAAAAATATCCAACTTCTAGGAAATGTGAATGTTTAAATTACTGGGGTTTTTCAGAGCAGTCATATAATGGTGATTTGTTAACAATATACAGCTGTTCAATGTGTTTTCTTGACAGTCTTAATTACCCTTCTTTGCAACCGTGAAAGAAGCCAAAATGTTTTTTCAGTAATGAAACATAACTTCTTTTATGATGCATTCAGACAAAAAGAAGGATCAACCATTCCGTCTGTGTGTTCCTTCATATTTTATGTTTGTGTGTGTTTAGTGCTTTGCTTTTGATGACTATAATTTAATTTCTGTTCTATTCTCCTAGTGTTTATTACAAGACAGTAAAGTCAAAAATCTAAGTGAATGTGCAGGCAGTCAAATGGGGCTTGCATCATTTGCTTATCCCAGAAGATTGGGGTTTTTTTCTAGAGGTAAAAAGGAGACATAATCAATAGGATCTGGGAACACTTGGGAAAAAAAAAACAACAAAAAACCAAAAACCAAAAAAAAAAACCAAACCAAAAAACAGGAAAAGAATTAACAAAAAAATAACTTACCACTTAATCTTCTGATGCATTTTGAAATCTTTTTCTTGGAAAAGATGCTTTGTTGCTGTCCATCTTAATAGTCTGTCTTTGATTTAGAAATTCCTGAATAATTAACGAGTATGTGATGGGTCCCAAAGCAGTGAGCAATATCAAAGAAGGATTGTTTGGTTTGGGCTTTTTTTTTTTTAAGAGGGGGAACTGGTGATTTACTGAATGTGGCTGAAAATGAAGTGTCAGCCATTTTCCTTGTCGAAAGCACCTCCATTATGACTTGGACATTAGAGAATTGTCACAGGAAAAAAAAGGTATCTGTAGCTAAAGCTAAGTGAAAATGTGAACTTTGAAGAGTTTAGTTCTCCTGGGGGAATGTAGACTAAAAGTTCAAACACAAAAGCAGCTTTCCCTCATCTCAAGAAAGTCAGTTGGGGGTCAGAATTTATTGGACAGAGAAATCAATCCTGCTTGCAAATAAAAGTGTGTGTATTGCTTGCTCTTGTTATACTGCAGCTTGAAGCAACTTTGAGAATTCGAGATCAATTGTGAGTTTTATGCTACAAGCCTTGAAGAGAGGCGCCTGTAGAGTTATACTGAGGTTGGGGTAGGGATCCAGTTGGAAAAAGGAGTGCAAAATTAAAACATCCCAAACCAGATATGTATGTGAGATAGTGCTCTGGTCTCCTGCATATTTGACAATATACTCATTGCAGAGAGGAGGCAATTGTTTCTAAATAGAGAAAAAAAAAATTGCCAGGAGATGTGAGAGGGGGACAGGGGCTTTTGAAGTAGCTAATCAGGACAAGAAATTTCCTTGGAGGTAAAAGAGTAGAGTTTGGTGTTCACTCTGAAACAGTAATGGACACATCTCTGGAATGGGAAGGGTTTTCTTACTTTGCCTGTGTTTCATATTCAGTGGGCATCACGGCAGGCATTTGTTCCCAGTTTCTCACGTTGCCACTCAGGCTGGTGGTTGGCATTTGCAGTCCGAGTTTAGGGCTCTCTGGCAAAGGGAAGTTGTTGAGAAACTGCAGAGAGCCAGTGGAGGTTGGCAAAAGTGGTCAAGGCTGATTGGGACAGCAAGGGACCTGATGGTGCGGTGCGGATTTAATTGCAGCCTTCAGCTTCCTAATGAGTTGTAGAAAAGATGAAGTCTGGCTCTTCATGGAGGTGCTCAGTGGAAGAATGAGAGTTTGTGATCCCAAGTCTGGGACAACACACTGCCTCCTAGGCAGCAGGAGAAGACATTTCCTAAAGAGATGGTGAAACAGCCGAGCAGGTGCCCAGAGAGACCTTGGAGTCTCTGTCTCAGAAGATGTCCAAGCCTTCACTGGGCAAAGCCCCAAGCAGCCTGCTCCAGCTTCAAAATGAACTCTGCTGGGAACAGGGGGTTGGCCTTGAGACCTCCAGAGGTCCCTCCCAAGCTACTGTTCTGTGATTCTAAGTTAAGAGATGCAGTGCTTTTCCCAATTTTGAGGTAAGGCCAGAGATGGATTACTAGCATTGTACAAGCCAGTCAATACAGTTCAGTGTAGAAACCATTCCCATAATACAAAATACAATACATGTTCCTGTTTGTGAAGTGCTGTGAAGCTTTGCTCTGAAATTGCTGAAGGCTGGTCTTACCTTTACTTTTTGAGTACCATGAACTTGGAAATGTGCCGTGTAATTATAAGCACTGGCCTTTGTTTCTGTGCCACAGGGTTTATTAGACCTCCCTGAGGTTTACTTGGTGAAACTTTCCGAGTGTTTTACTGCCCTTGGCATTTTAGAACATTTATTAATTGATGCAGAATGAAAGGGAGATTCTTTACAATGCTTTTCCTTCTGCTGGTTTAAGAGAGTTACAGTTCTGTTACCACCTGGCCAAGATTTTCTTGGTATTTCTTCATATTATGTCTGGAGAGGTCATTTCCCGTCTCTATGCAAGAAAAAAATAAGAAATGTCCTGACCAGGCCCTTGGTGCCGCAGAGGGTTCAGCATTTTCTTAAATGAACAGTTGAAAAGGAGTGAAAGTGGAGGTTGGCATTAGTGGAATTATGTGGCTTTGTTTTACGCTAAATGAATTTTCCGCTTACTCTTAACTACTGTGAATAAAAGGAAGTCGTAATGTTTCTGGAGGGCCATGATATATGATCTTGTTTTCTTTCGTATACTGAAGGCCTGTAAACAAGGCCAACAACAAATGAGGATCCCTGTTGTTAATAGCTCTTAAATGTAACTTTGATTGTACACAGTGCAAAATGCCTCCCTACTCATATGTGGTTTGATTTCCTGTTAGGCTTGTGGAAGACTGGAAATATTTGTCCGCCTTCATTTAGTCATGCTACATATCTAATTAAGTGTACTGTTTGTCTTTATGGTTCAGGCATATATTCCATTGATTTAATTGGGCTTAACTGAACACGAAGATTTTAACTGAGGGATAAGAAAATGGCTGCTCAGCCTGTGACAGAAATGTCTAAAAAACAGCCTGAAAAGAGACTTAAAATAGAGCAGTGTGTTTTATGTTGTGCTTGTTAAAGTTATGGCATGTGCAGTTTTTTAATCCATTTCTTTTGTAGTGTAGTAGTTGTGATCAAAACTAATATTCTGTTGATACAGCTTTGGTTTTAATCCATAGTAAATCTTCAGAAGACCGTCCTATACATGACACCACATAATTTCTATTGAGGGTAAACACTCTTAAAGAATGACTGCTGCATATGGGATAACACTCAAAAGGTGTTGTAGGTTATGTTCTTAAGGCTGTGCAAACTTAAATTCAAGAAGTTGCAAAATTCCAAAATTAAGGTGGTCTGTGAAATCATAGTTTAAGCCCTTTGGATACATGCTTTGAGGACTGTATCCATAACAAAACCCTTAAGTTATGCTATCCCATAATATTTTTCCCATGTGACTCCTTTGATCAGGTTGGATGAGATGCAAGGATTATGTAGTGAGAGACTCTTGGAGGTTTTTCTTCATTTGTTGTCATTGAGGAAGCCTTACCTTGAATGGATCTAGGGATTTGGGAGAACAGAGATATTAATGGGGAAGATTTTCTTAAGACTGTCCCTAATTCAAACCCTAAGCTCTGCAACTTTTCAGGTTCCTACTGCAAAAGCAATAGAAATCCTGCAAGAAAAAGGAAAAAGTCTATTGTTTATTTAACTCAAGGGAGGGAGAAAATTTCTCGTTAAGATTTAACCAAAGACTTTAGCTGAAATTTTCTAATCTAATTCAATCTGAGGCAGGCACATGCATGGATAATTTAAGTCCAGAGCATTCAGTGGGTAAAATCATACACAATTGAAAGCAGGAAACCAAGCAGTGCTGGCTGGAAGGGGTGCAAGAACAAAGCAATGGATGTACAAAACCCCATGGTTTGTAATGCCAGCTTATTTTCAGGGATTCTGGCTGAAGCTGTTCAAAATGAACTCTTTACTACAGGGAGCAGCCTTAAACAGGATTTTTAAGACATGTTTCTGGAATGTAGGGAAGTCATTTGCAACTTCCATTGGTCTTTCCCTTATTGGATGAATTAATCATAGAACTAATGGCTAAAATGACTCTTCCCCTGGCTTTGCCCTTTTGAAGGAAAAGCCCTCAACGTTTTTGAAAAGAGGTGGTGTGGTGTGCCAGTTCATGTCTACAAGAAATCTGATGAGCCCAGCTTTCCAAAAGTAGGAGTTTATGTCTTTGCAGTGCAGAAGTCAGATGCCTAAATTCCATTGAAGGATGCTCCTTCTTGCTCAGGTTTTAACGGGCTCAGGCAGTTGCTGTCCCGCCGGCTACTGGTGACAACATCCCAGGTATCTGCTTCCACCCATGCATTAAGTCAGGGCATTGGCTGGCAACCTTTCAGAGGCTCAGGAAGGAATAAAAAGCATTTACAAGTGCAGCACTGCCAACAGAAACCCAGCAGGAGCCAAGACACGGAATGGCAGGGATCCTCACTCACACAACGTGGGAAACCAGTGGGAGCGGTGGGACATGGGCTGCCTTTGGGGCCATGGCTCGTGCTCCCAGCACATCTCCTCCCAGCTGGAAGCCAGAAGCTGCATCCCTCATGGCAAGCTGTACTGCTTATCCATTCCTTCCCCTAAGGAAGATGGTGGCTTCTTATTTCTCCGTAAGGCAAAAACCCAGCTGATGGCATTGATGATGAATATTAAAACTCAAGCCCTGCTCCTCCTCTATATATTGGTTTGTGCCAGCATAAAAACCCCAGAGGGATGGCCCAACCCTGGAATTCCCCCACAGGTCTTGATTTATTTTTTGCTTTTAGGTTTAACACGGTCTCTTTGTAGATTTCTGAATCCTCAGGGACTTCTGGAAAGATTCAAGATTTCAAAATAATTTCCTATTTTTAGCAAATTTACCCAAATTACCTTATTTGCAATTCCAGCCTTACCTGGCTGTAAAATAGCAGTGATGTGGGATACTAAGAGAGTTCAGTGATGCTGAGACACACGGTGTGGAGACTCTTTAGTACGTTAAAGTACAGCATCAATATTTTAACAGTATTTTGCAAATGCACTGCATGACTAATGTGCTGTGTGTTTTCTTGCTCCTTTGATTTTTCTCAGTTTGTCATCTGCGGCATAAAGAATAGGTGCAGAAGTGTGCAGGTTCTGAATTTCCTGGCCATTGCACTTCCTTCTGTTGTTGGGTTTTTTTTTTTACCCTAGTCAAGGACTTGAGGGTTTGCTGAATGAAAACCAGCACTAGGCATTGCATGAGGTACCCAAAATTACTGAACTTGAAAAACTGAGTCTAAAAACTGGGGCCAGTTTTCACAAGCATTTGGAACAGTCAGGTAATTTTTCCATCTCTGAAGTTATTGTATTAGATCATATGCAGCTCAGTCCTTACGGTAAAAAGGTTTCAGTAGAAGCTGCACTTTACTGAATATTATGTACAAAATATTAAGAGCAGAATATACTGATGTATGTATGTATATATGTATATTTTAAAATGTTTTTAAAGTATGTACTATGTATGTAACGTGGTTTTAACAAACTAACAAAGTTTACTACAAATTAGGATAAACACATTCTTTAAAGTGCAAGATTTAGCTCCCAGTAAAATAAAAATGTAGTGTTGCAAGCATCTCTCATGCTATGCCTTTGGTAATTGCCCCAAGTATGAAGTTTTAAAATTTAGAAGGAGACAGAGGTTGATATTGGCAATAGACAAACAATAGAGAATGCATTTTTCAAATGAGAAAGTTGTGGGAGAGCAAATGAGGTAGAGAGGAGCAGGAAAAACAGCTTCAGTACAAGGGGATTTCTAGGAAGTTTCTGTGCTAGTGTTGCATGGGATGTGGATGGGCAGAGGATGTTGTAACATTGAGGAAAGCCATAAAATTGAATTAAGACATAGCTCAGCTGAACAGCTAAGATTGTATTAAAAATCTGCATTTAATAATTGGGTATATTATATTAGTAAATAACATTTTCATTATGTTCCTAAATCCCCTCATAATATGCTTGTGGAAGCTGGGGACCATTAGGATTTGGTGTTGCGTAAGGCATTGCAAGGATGCAGCAGCCTCTCTGTGCCCTTTCAGTGCTGAAGCCTGTAAGTCTTCCTGGTATTCTGATTTCTATGGAAACAGCAGGAAGATAAATGTAATAAAATAAGCTGAATAATTAAAAACCCCTTTTTTTTTTTTTTTTTCTTTTTTTAACCTCATATACCTCAGGGCTTGGGGGGGATAATTAGTTAGATCATCTGTGAATGGTGATAAAGCCAATAAGTAACTTCTCTTATTGTTTAAATGATTACTTTTTTTGCTTTTACATTTGGCAGGATGATGGCTGTTAACCCTTTCTTCTTCTCTTGCAATCTGTTAATCCTGTAGTTTCTATATTTAGGTACATTTTTGTAATCTCCATCATCTGGCAGTCTCCAAATCCCTCATTTTTAATTATTACTGCCACAACGAGAGTTGGTAGGAGTTGTCAGTGTTCATTCTTTACTGGTAAATGGTGTGTGCGATCGCTGGTCTTGGTAGAAGGTCAGCAGGCTCTCCTTGGTGATCCTCCCTGCATGGTTTTTGCTTGCATGTATTATCTTGGTGAGGAATACTGCATTCATGCAAAGTGTCAGTGCAGTGGGAAGTGAAGATCTTCATCAGTAGATTTTTTATATACATTGTTACTACTATTTACTTTTTCATAAAGTGCGGCTCAGTTCCCATCCAGAGAAGTACAGAAAGGGATTTTGTTACATACCCACCCCCCAGCAGTGCAGACAGAAAATGAAATTTTGGAAAACTGCTGTCATACCTGTACATAATAAATGCAACGTGCTTCAGGCTAGATTTTCCAAGTCTTTATTTTGGGCTTTTTTTTTCTTTGTGAACAGGTCATTGGTTGGGCAAAGCAACAGATTTGGTTTCTTTGCATAAATTTCTAAAGGTGCTGCCTTTTAATGCCTCTATCTCTTAACTCTTCTTAAATTTCAGAAGTGTTTTGGTTCAAACTGGGAAGCTGTAAAGGAAAACAGGAGACACAGTAGTTTTAAGCTCTGTAAGAATGGGGAAACATCAGAAACTGTCCCTCTAGCACAGTTTGTCATCCTTTAAACTGGCCAAAGAAAGTTTAAGATGAGAACAAGGGGCTTCTTCATTTGCCCATTCTAGCAATGATTTAGGTACTTTCTGAATGTGAGATTGCATTCGGACACTTGTGCTTAATAACCCTTCTGTGTCTTTCTCTGTGAATCTGCCTATTACCTCTTTGAATACATTTATAATCTTGATATCTAAAATGTTCAGTGGCAGTTGCTTTTGCAATTTTATCATGCATATTTGTTGGAGATGTTTCTAAAGCAGATGGCTGATAATTTAATGGAGTGCCACTTCACTCCTGTGTTTGCAGTAATAGTGGATATAATCCTTCTCATCCCATGCATGCCGTTTATCACTTAGATCTCCATCAAGTCCTGTTGTTTCTTTTGTGAGCTGAAGAATCAGTGAGCCAATTTGACCTCCCCTTGTATATCAGTCATCTACTATCCCTGGCCATCCTCAGCTCCTCCCCTCATGCTTTGTATTAATTTTGGGAGGAGACCAGGCTGACACGCTGGGTTCAGAGCTCAGTGGATGCAGCAGCAAAACTACAATTTTTGTCTTGCTCTTGACCCTCCTCTTAAATCTTTGCTTTTTTTTGGCAAACACTGAGCAAGCATTTTCAAAAGGCAGAAGCCCAAAAAACTTGTCCCAAGTTACACCTAGGACTCTTTATTGTGTGTTTATTAATCCAGTTATTTTGTGTGTATGATGGGAGATGATTATTCTGTCTGCATTGTCCAGTTAGTGATTTTCACCTTCCATTTTGTCAGCCAGCCACACAGACTTGCAGGATTTTTCAGCAGTCTTTCACAGGCAGCTCTTGATTACATCATCTGGAGTCATCAGCAAGCTCTGTCACCTCCAGAGGTCTGATTTTTCTCACATGATGTATGAGCACAGTTCTCAGCCCAGGCCCCAGGGTGGAGCTCTGTGAGACTTCCCTGGTAACCTGCATTACTTGTGAGGGATGTCCATTTGTTATTACCCTTGGTCTCCTATTTTTAAGCTGCTAATAATCCACGAAGAGACGACCTCCTTATCCCTGAGCTCTCTTTAAGAGCTTCCAGGAGATCTTTTTAACAGCTTTAAAATCCAACCCTGCCGTGATTGCATCCTCCCATACCTCCTGATGCAAGGCAGTGTGCAGGTCCTAGACCAGTAATTACCCACGCTGGCACACTGATGGAATTTGTTAGAGCCCATACCCCAGCTGCATGCCCCAGTTTCCTTTGTGTGGAAACCAGGGCAGGGGAGAGGAGGAGGAGAGGGTTGGTGTTTGCTTAGGTCTCACCCCATATGGCTGTGGGATGCAGCTAGACCTGGCATGTACAAAGCATTTCCGTCGTGCAGACGTCGCCTGCATCCACCAGAATGTCCTCGTGCTATCATCAGAGTGCCCTCACAGATTCGTGAGACGTGACCTCTCTCTGCCAAAGTTATGCTGACTTTCTTCCCTTACAGCATGTTTATTTATCAATTCATGCTCCTCTTTCAATGGTTTTGCTCGATATAGAACTGGAGCTTACTAGCCTCTGGTCTCTGAAGTGCTCCTTTCCCACTCTCAGACCCGTTTTAAGAAATCAGTCACGTTTGTCGCCTTCCACGACTTTTATAAGGGCAATTTAAGCAATAAGCTGCACAGCACAGTTAGTAGTTCAGCAATTCCATATTTAAGTTGCTTTACAGCTCGTGGATGGATGCCATCTGGTCTTGGTGATTTATTGCTATTCATTTAACTGTATTTTTTTTTCTTTCTAAACCCTCTTCTACTCGCACTCGAATCTGAAACTATTTCTCACACTTGCTTACTGAAAAGGGAGAGTGGTGCAGAGCCTTACTGGGCTCCTCTACAGAGAGCACTGATGCAAAGATTTTAACTTTTCTGATCTTTCTCAAACACTTCATTTTCATCTTGCTCATCAGTTGGCCCAGTGGATGTTCTGGCAGGTTTCCAGCTTGTGATGCATTCAAAAGGATTTGACTGTTAGTTTTTACGACTTTAATATAAAGACTTGCCCAATGACTTTACATTTAGCATAAACCATAATTATGCTCTCCTGGTATTGTCTCAGCATGACTTTGGGACATCCACAAGCATTTTGGGAGGGTTTCTTCTCACTTCTCTCAAGGTCTTAGAATAGAGGTTTGTTCCTTGCAAGTGTCTGAATGTGGTGCTGCTTTAATGTTCCTGCACATTAATGAGCTGTGTGCTGGCATCTCCAAATGCCTTTCACATGCACAGTGCTTTCTTCAGCTACTTCCCCTGTAGAGTTAAATATGAGCAAAAGAAAAATTAGGAAGTCGTTTTTCTAAACTGGCATGAGAGGAAGACGTGCCTCAGTTGACTTCCAGAAAATGCCAGGCTTTGCGTGACAGCACGAGCAAAGTCTTAATTTTTGAGGCATTGTTGGCATAAAAGGAGAATTGCTGCTGCATGTGGAATATAGCAGTAATTTTGTTGATGAACCACTGCAAGTGACAATGAGCCCTGGCAGAATGGATGTATAAAACAATACCTAATGGGCACCTTTTCTGGCTCTCAGTACCTTTCTCTGATGAACTTTGAAATGGGGTATTTATTGTCATGTGTACATTCTCATCACTTATTATTGAATGTGTTATTGAAAAAGCATTTTGGTAAAGGCATAATTATGTATTTTCTCATTTAAACTGTGATTTGTCTCTTTTGAAATGCAAATGCAAACCAAAAGAGAGTATTTGGTATCAGCATTCTGCTAAGTGCATAATTAGCTGTTAATACCAGCATATACTTGGGGTTTTTTGCTATTGATGTGCTTGGGATTTTAGGGTTACATAACTGGGTGATTATTAAGTTGGATTTTATCACAAGTTCTCTGTTAGTGATTGAGAGCTGAAACTCTCCTTTGGCAATCATTATCCATAGTCTGTTGCCAATTCCTTTGTTGATAGGCATATAACAGGAGGGCACTTGGCTGGAATTTTTAAAGCAGCTCTAAATTTCTTCGTGTCACTTATCTGAGATGGTATTCTCTAGGATCACCATTACGATTTTCTTGTGAGAAAACTAATTTTGAGGCTTGACTTCTATAAGTTCAGTTTAAAATTGCCAAGCTGAATTTAAAAATTGCCAATTGCCTGGGTGGCTAAAGGCCACAAAATACCAGCTTAATGTCTGTAGATCTATTTAACGTGAAATCATGTTCCTTGTCTGATTATCAGTGTTCACCACTGGTGGTCCTGAGTCCAGTCACTGTTTTGTCCTGGGTTTGGCAGTGCCCAAATTGGCCATTGGTGTAAGGTAACAGGTATTTTTGGCCTCCTGGAAGGAGAAAACACTAAAGCTTTGCTTTAGGAGTTGAAGGCAAAATGTTGAAGGGAGTATGTTTTGTCTCTTTCTGCTGTGGCTTGCAGAGTAAGCAGAGATCAGAAAGTGCTGAATAAAAAATAAGTACTGAATGAAAAGTCACAACTGACTTTTGCCTGAATCCTGCCTGTATTTTGGCTTGGATTATGATTAGTGTGTTAACTTTATGAGGCTGCTCCAGTATGGGTGACTTTGATGGCATTTTTAATGGCTTCGAGATGGGACATAGGTGTCTGGGTACAGCCCATTGAGCAGGAGGGATGCTCAGTTGTTTCCTGCCCCTGTGCACGGAAGAATTGGTTCAGGTAGTGGCATTCTGTCACCACTGTTGGAGCTGTTGGAGTAGCATATTCCCTCAGAGACAGTTAATTGTTGTGACCGTAAAATGTTTATTTTTTTCTTTCCCCAAGAACCTCAAAACTTTTTTCCAGTCAAGAAAGCCGTCCTAAGGCAGGTGAGATAATTCAAGCCAAGGGCTTTTCTGATTAGATGGTTTGAGCTACTGAGCAAGGGCTTCTGTAATCCCATGTCCTGGTCTTTTTCCCTCTTTATCCACAGCATCTCTGCCTTGCCCTCAAGGTGTCTGGTGATGTTTTTACTCCTCTCTCTGTCAAGTACAAACTGACTTTTTGGCATGAGGGAAAGCATGCCTTGTTTTTTGGAGGCTTCCAAACAGGTTTTGACTTCCAGGCCTTTGGCAGGTTTTCTTGTTGGGCTGCATTTATTTGATTGGTTGTTTGGTTTGGTTTTGTTACAGTGTAAAGTGCTTTCTGAAGGTCCCTGAAATCAATTTAATTGGTGGGCAACCTTCAAATGGATACAGGTTTTAGTCTAGCAAGGGAAAGGCTCTCGGTTATAAAATTGGAAATGGTTCTTAGAGTAGTAAAAAGTGTGAAATCAGAAGACACAAAAACTATCTTTGGCATCAGAGTTTTGCTACAAATCTTTCTTGGTTTTTTCCTACATCTTTTCTGGGCTGAAGAGGCCTAGGGACTAAGTCAGGTGCATTTTTGTTCCTCTGAGGTGCTGTGAAATGGGATGCCTTGGCATCCCATTTTCCTTGGGATTATCAGCAAGTCACTTAAGTCCTGATGAAACCTTAACACACCCACCACAGCTTTGTCTTTCTTCACTTCCCTGTCTAATTTAGGAAGATGCCTTGTGCTGCAGCTTTGAATAGCACCCATGAGAAAGTAAATAAAACGTGGTATCAGGTTTGGTTTGGGGCTGAGTTTCGCCCGTCAGTGAATATTTCTTGCTGCATGGGTTCCTCTTTTTGGTTACGGTCAGTTGAGTTGCAGTTTCCATCCTCAGCGAGGAGATTTACGATACTAGGCTCTATGATGACTTCATAAATGATGAGTTACTTATTCATAACAAGCTGTTTCTGTTCAGCGTGTCTGTAGTTTCACGGGTGTTGATGTGGCTTCTTGGTTTCTGTGGAGATCACGTAAGGGTATTTATTAAGAGATATGTGACTGGCTTGGTGTTTAGGATGCTTTGTCTTAAATGGTTTCCTCAAACCGTCCCTGCTCTCCTAGGGTGGCTGGTCAAATCCTATATATCTGTTGTAGCTGGGTGATGTGGGTCATCATTTCTGTCTGCTGCAGTTCATTTAGAGAAACCCAATGGCAGGAGCAAAACCTCTCTTCCCACCAAGACAGTGGAGGTGCCAGGCTTTCCCAGCAGAAGTGGGGAAAGGAGGTGTCTCCTCCCAAAGCAAAGGAGGAAAATGCAGCGGTAGTTCATTTCCAATGGGGATATGATGGGCAAATCAGTGACCAGTGGCCAGAGAGGCTGTGCAGGAGCAGATGGGAATCGGGCAGAGCAGTGGGAATGGGCTGGTGGCAGCAGTGGGAATGGCTAGATGCCCTGCCCATCCACAGGGCTGCGGGAAAGGTCAGACAGAATGTGAGCCGGGCATTACATTAAGCCGGTAAGGAGACACTCGGGGAACTTAAGATGGATTAACTTAAGGTGTAAAGTTTAAAGCATATTATTATGAAGGAGGATTAAGCTAAACTGAGCTAATGACACCACTTCTGAATGCGTATCCAAATAGCGGATTCAGAGCTTTGGCTCCACGCCTTTTTTAACTTAAACGTACTTACCTTCTTAAATGTCCCCATAAAGATGCGTGCCCTTATATTCCAGATCTTCACATCCTCTGTTTGCCATGTGAAGAGGTTCAGATGCTGTGTCAGAGGTGGGGCTGGGTTTGGTTGGTTGGCATTTGCCTTTTTTTTATCCCTCCTTTTTTTTTTTTAAACATAAAAGTTTGTTTTAGTTTTTCCTCATGATCATAAAGGCATTTGTGATGACTTGATGGCATTTATTCTTAGCTGATGTGTTTGGTAAGGAAAAAAATAACTTCGTTCAGGTTATGCTGACGTGCCTTAATTTCTCTGTGCCTCTTCACTTTCATCATATTTCTGTTGCTTTGTTTTGTTGTTGCTCTCAAGGCATTGGATATCTGTGATGTCAGCATCTGAATTTTTCAAAAGCTCTGTACCCTCTTATTCTACACAGTGTGGGTTGAAAACCAAATACAAAGTTGAATACTCCCACAAAATGCTTATCTTTCATTAAACAGAGTCATGAATTAACTAACATAATTTTTAGTTTGTAATATTTTGTAAATAAGTAATACATCAACTTAATTGGTTTTTCAGGTGGCAAACTGATTTGAAAGTATGAGTTTGCTGTATGTTAAACAAACCATTTAGTAACTCGTTCTGTGTATAATTTTATCTCACTACAAACAATGCCATCAGGTTTTCCTTGAGGGTAAGCTAGAGATCAATATTTGTAAGTAGATAAAAGAATGAATATTTAAAAGACAGAAAGAAATAACTAACCAAGAAAACCCCTGACTATAACTGAAATTCTATTTAGGCAATCATATATTAACAAAAAAAGTACAAAGAAAAACAAAAGGCAGAAAAATTTGGATGTCACAAAAAGTGCAATGCAACGTAAAAAATCAAGTTTTGAAGTCAGAATACTTTTATGTTAACTTGCACAGAGAGTATTTTGCCACAAAAAAAAAACAAAACAAAACAAAAAACCGTAAGAAACCTGAGACAAAACCTCATAATGTTTTATTTTATTTGCTGTGTGGCTTGTGTTATTTGATGAAAAATCTGTCACTTCTCTCTGTAGAGGTCAAACACAGGCAGGGATGGTGGCAGTGCCTTTATATTCTGGGGCTAGAGAAACAAACGTCGGTGTCCTGCAAAAGTGATGATGGATGTCATAGACTGCTCTCACTTCGAGTGCTGCTGTCTCTGGCCGTCTGAGATGTACTTTAACATGTAGTCTTTTAAAATACAAATGTCCTTTATTAATCATTTGCCTTTTGACTTCAGCGTATATCCTTCAGAGCCTCTTGGGAGAGGTCCATGATGCATAATAAAAACAAATACATATGGCATTACTCCTACTATAAAATTTAATTTAGAAAAAAAAAGAAGCTGGAAGTTCTTAGTCTCGAAAAAAGAGGGTGGAGCAGGGGAAAAGTGCAGAGCCCATCTAACAATGGGGAGTCCGCTTTATTAGTATTAAGGAGGAAAATAAAATTGCTCTGGCAGTAGTGAAATAAAACACCAGGAAGATTATGTCAGTCTTTGTTTGCACACAGTATGATTCTTCTCTTTCACCAGCCAATTTGTATATTTGAAAAAGCAGTTGCTTGGTTAAAATAATGAGCTGAGCTTCATCCAACTCCCTCCAATTCCCTGATTATGCGAAAAAATGTTAGAAGAAATACAGACAATTGGTTTTGAGCAACGAAAAAAAAAGAAAAGTAGTGGTCACTGAACAATTATAGGACCTTGTCTACCTACCTGCAAATACACACACACATATATCACAGCTTCTGCTGAGACAGGCGGTTCTTGATGACTGTTTGCTGTAGCTGTTGTGGTTTGGGATGACAGCTTCAGAAATTTAGCAAAATTCTAACTAATTCTGCCTGAAACTTGGGCAGGATAGGTTAGCCTGGGATTACCTCAGAGAAGAGAGAGAAGGTCTGAAGTTAAATTTATGGAAGTATATTTAAAGAATAAAAAGTTATCTGGATACAAGTCATGTATCCTAATTATTTTACGATTTAACAGGCAGAAGCCTGTGTTAATGAGTGAGTTCCTTGTTTGATATACTCCTTTATTCTAGATTATTTTAGATTACTATTTAGGAAAAAAACGACATGCTTTTTGGATATTTCAGTGTTTGAACAGGACATGTCAACCGATGGGGGAGTGTATCATCTAGAGTGGGTTTAGGTTCCCTTGTTGCACCAGCTCTCACCCCTTCAGCAGGAACATTTCCATTAGCCAGGGCAGAGCTGAACAAACGCTGGCAATTCAAATACGTTTTAAAATGGTTTTGCCCTTCATTGACACCATCAGTGTATAAAACTCAAATTACATTTGTTGCCGTTCCTTTCCCGTGGTCTGCCGGGTAGAGAGGTGAACTCAGCCACCCATTGCAGAGGTGTAGGAGCAGGGTGATGCCCAGGGGATGCCCCTGCAGGTTGTGCTCTCCCGTATTTATCCCGCGGATGTTGTTCCCCTGTCTCTGCAGGGAGCGGATGCGCCAGTCGGCGATGTTCGAGCTGTGCCAGGGCATGCACCAGATCAGCCTGCAGTTCGTCCGCCTGCAGCTCAGCTTCGAGGAGTACACTATAATGAAAGTGCTGCTGCTCTTAAGCACAGGTAAGTTGGGTCTGTGGTTATGTAGGAATGCTCGAAAATATTCCGGTTCTCAAAGAGACGCAGTGATTTTAACCAGCATGGCAGAGGAGCCAAACTGTTTCCAGCTGGGCCGCAGCAGTAAGCCTGGGGTTTATCTGCAGTTAGCACGGGAAGTGTCTTTGCAATTGGAGTGTGGCATGTATGTTGGAGGGACAGGAGTGGCCAGGCATGGGACTTTGCCCCGCTTTCCATAGGGGAGCCAAACCAGAAGACATGCCAGGAAAGTGCCACAGCTGTGGGGGATTGAAGGAAAATCCCTGTGCGACATTCAAAGCCACCAGGGTTTGGCTGACTTAACATGACCTTCAGGATCAAAAGATGTGCATTGCCTGTACTGCAGAGCAGGTGATTTTGTAATGCCAAGTGACTTGAGAACGGAAAGCCCTTTTACAGGCTTCTGAAAGTTTAATAAATGACAGTGTGTGCTTCGTTTTTCTCTTGAGCATCATGCTTTGAGTTCTAAGAAACAAAATTACATCTTGGTGCTTGTTACAGCACTGTGTAGTAATTAGCAGATCTCTTGATCTTATCTTACTGAAAATACTGAAAACCTCCTGTCCCAGTGCAATTGTATAAATACACAGGCAGTTTGTACATTACTTTTCCATCAGTAACAGCCTGTAAACAAATGTTATTTTTGGGAATCCTGCTCCTTTTTGTGGCGAACAACTTGGTGACACCATGACAAGCCAGCTCTGTGCTTAAAGCACCTGCCTTTGAGGGGGAACGTGAGGCTGCAGTTCCTGTCAGGGCTAGAGAGGTTTGGATCCTCTAACAGAAACCTCCTGGGGCTATAAGTTTTTTGGGCTTGACTGTCTCCCACCCTCCTTCCGATTGAAGCTGTTCCAGCTTGCTGGGATGGGGAGAGACACCGCTCCTTGGGAAACCCTTTGTGTCCTGGCCTGCAGAGTCTGAGCCCAGGTCCCATTCCACCAAGGGCTGGAGATGGTCAGCCAGTGAACCTGGAACAGTGGGGAGGGGATGTGCTCCAGGTTTGCCCTGAGGGGTAAATGGGCTTTTTTTGAAGGTTGTCACTCCTGGTGTTTCCAGGAGCAACTTGACGTGGATGTGCTCAGGGAGGGTTTGGCTCCCAAAATGTTCTTGAGAGGATGTCTGGATTGGAAGTCTGCCTCTGCAGCATTTTAATCAGCCCTAAAGGGGAAGAATCTTTAGAAAAAGAACCTGAAGGCATTCTAAAAACACAGCAAAATGTCTTTAAGCTAGGTATTTATTATTCTACCCTCTCGAGAGTATAAACTAATGAGGTATTGCAAGAATCTGTTAGGTGAGATCAGTCTGGCCAATTAACTTCAGAGAGCTGGGTCCCTTTGAAACACACACCATGGTCACTAGAAAACCTGCTAAAAATAGTTTGTTTCGGGAGAACCAGGATATTTACATTAGAGAGAGAAAAAGGAGAGTGAAATGGAAATGAAGGTGGTGATAAAACCCAGAGAGTGTCAAGTGAAGGGCAGCAAACCTGGTTTTGAGTGATTGTACCTTGGTACAGCCTTATGACAGAAAACACCAGGTTTGTTTTCATTTAAATTCTTTTATTGAATCATGTGGCGAGCAGAGTACAAGTTATTCTGAAACTTTCATGGCGACCACATCAAGGAAGTTTCACTCCATTTACATGTGGAAGAAACCACACATTACAACTCAGTTGTTTTCTTGCTTTCCACAGACCATAGATTTTGGGAGCTTGCCAGCAGTATTGCTGCATTTAATAAGTAAAATCAGAAACACTGGGCAAACCTCCAGAATTTCATGTTTTGCTTGAGTTCTCTTTATTTGTGGTCTTTCTTTCTTCCTTAATAATCTGGCTGGGGTGATAGTATAATAATTTTCAGACAGAACAGTAAAATACATGGTAGTAGACAAAGAAAGAGTGACTCTAGCAGTCTGTAAGCAGCATGTAGGAATACAGGCCTGTAAATATTAAAGGAACTGTAAAGCCTGTGCATTTTGTGTGAGGGCCACAGCATGCTCTGATAGCTTTACTTATCTTGATTGGTGCCTCTGTGTTCATTCACCTTGAACTGAATTTGTAGATTTGTTCCAGACAATTTCTTCTATCTGTCAGCTGACTGAGTTTGCATCTAGAATTTGAAAATTAAATGAACATATGATATTAATATTATGATCGTGTAATATAAATGTATAATATATAGCAGGCAGGTTGGTGTGTCCCCTCCTAGGCTTTTTCTAAAGATTCTTCCTTGTGCCCCCTTCCAGCACTTGGTTGCCTCAAGTCCTTGCTGCTCCTTGTTTCCCATTGCTAAATTGCTCTGGTAGATGCTGAAGCTTTTTTTTAAAGCTTCTACTCTGGAGCCATTTGGGGCAGTTGTTACATGCTTATGATGTGATTTCAGTGGGATAGAGGGCAGCTGAGAGGATTTAGAAGAGGAGGGAATGGATGAACAAGGCAGTTTCTGTCAAGATGTTAAGTCAGGATAAGCTAAATTGGAAGATCACCTTTTTTTTCTTTCTCTTTTTAGTATTTCCATTTAGCTTACTCTGACATAGTTTTCTGGCTTGCTTGGGAAATAAACTCACTCCTGTACAGACCAGTATTTTATTTTCCTTCTGTGGACTATGGCTAAGAGATACAGAGGAAAAAAACATTTGGTGCTTAAGCAGTGCTCAACCAATTCAGATATTAAACCTCAGAATATTTTGAGTAATTTTATTAATAACATCATTGGAGTTTTCATAAGGATCTGATCCTAATAAGCCATTCCTGTTTGGGGCAGAACCTGCAGGAGTGCAAGGATATTTGCAGTCTGTGAAGAAACCAGGGTATTTGCTTTTGTAATCAACCTTGCTGATATCAGTCACAGTAAAAACTGTAAGAAAACTCTACTTTTAGCCCATTTATAAAATGATGATTCCGTGATCGTGATTCCATCTCCCTCTGGCAGATGGAAACTTTAACAGGACACTAGAAACGCTTGCAACTGTCTGTCGTGGTCAAGCACTGGGTCAGGGTGGCTGTTTGGAAAACAGTCTTCTGTTCCATGCAGGATAATGGCTCTGTTTGTTCTGGATGCCGCGCAGATGCTTGCTAACATTCAAAGAAATTTTAGATCTTACTTGATGGCATAAAAATGTGTCACTTGGTCTAGCATTTCTGCAGATAACAGCTGTGATTCTGTACCTTCTTCTCCTCTGCCAAGTGTGGGGAATCATTCAAGAATGATAAATCACGTCTTCAGCTTCTAACAAAATACCCTTGATCCATCTGCTTGGTTTTTATGTGGTTGGATTGTATTGAAAGCAGTTTGGACATGAGGTTAGCATGTGTCGTGTTTCTGGGATGTTATCTTGTCCTCTGCCACAGCTTCTGCAATCACACATCTGGAGAGGATGCCTGAATCGCTTGAGAATCTGTGTGATATTGTTGATCCCTCACCAATGTCTGTAAAATTATGGACTTTGCTTAAAGGTTTAATTCCTTCATCTGTTAACTGATGTAACTGTTTAAGTGTGCGCATCAAAAGAATAAGCAATGCAGTTAATACTAATTTAAGACTGTCTTTTCAATGACAGTTCCCAAGGATGGTCTCAAAAGCCAAGCTGCATTTGAAGAAATGAGGGCAAATTACATTAAAGAACTAAAGAAGATGGTAACTAAATGTCCAAGTAACTCTGGGCAAAGCTGGCAGAGATTCTACCAACTGACTAAACTTCTTGACTCCATGCATGATGTAAGTATAACTCCTCAGGGAGTGCAGAAAAGTTAAGCAAAAAATCTCTCCATTAAGGTAAACAAATAGTCTTTAATTGTGTTAACTGAGAGGGAGACAAAAAAATATTCTTTTTAAAGGGGCATCTGAGAGAAGTTGTTAGATGAGTTTAAGGACAAGTAAAATAGGTAGAGTATAAGGGGAAAGGTTTAGGGTTAGTGTGTTACACATCCACCATGCCCGATGTGCTAATAAACATGGAATTAATTTGATGATCTTTTTACAGCTGGGTTTGTAATAATGATGACTTCAAAAGATGTACTGAGACCTTGGAGCCATCCTGGGTGTTCGAAGCCTTATTTGAGCTTTTCAAGTGAAAGATTCCGTGTTGGGTTATTTCTGCCACCCTGCCTTAGTCCAGCACGAGGTGTTTTACATGTGTCAGGTGTGAGATGTGATGAATGACATGGGAAACTAAAAGTTTGGTCTCAAAGCACCTGGGCTGTTGCTGCCTCTGCCCAGAGTGGTTGTGGTAGGTGTGGTAGATTCCAGAAGGGGTGTCCATAATGTTGAGCTGTGTAGCTGGGAGCGACCTGGTTCAAGCCAGTGTAATGGTAAGCACAAAGACTTACCTCTGCAGCAGCAGGGCTGTGTCTCTGTTAACTTTCTGTGAGGGAGCCTGCAGCACCCACAGAGGAAGCGAGTGTGACCCAGCTGTTAACGTCTCCTCAAGCTGAGGGTTTTCCTAGTGCCCCCTGAGCATTCCTTGGGGACCAGCCCATTGCCTGGGCCAGCAAGGCTGGCAGCCATCCTCTCTGAAGCTGTGCCACGGTGCAGCAAGTGATGGGAGACTCCTGAGGACGGCGAGAGTGACCTTTAGTTGTGTTTGGGTACAGGAGAGGAGGGCTCCCAGCATGCTCATCACCCTCCCAGGAAAATCTGGCAAACTGCAGCAAAGCAGAAAACTGCCCTACTCCATCCTGGGTGGGCAGGGAAGGATCTTTGCTGCATGAAGAAGCTACAGCACTTGCTCTCAGAGCCTGCATATAAATGCACGTCTTTGTACTCCACTTAAATTTCATTTTGCAGAGACGGTACAGTACAGTGCACTTCAGGTCAGATCGGTGTAAGAGCCTGAGGTCTGTTTACAGAATGTACATATGGAATTATTTTTCAAATATTGTTCTGTTGTTCATTAAAACATTGCAGATCTTAGTGGGAGGCAGGGAGAGTATTATTAGTACTGCAGTAATAGCTCATTCTTCAGAGATCAGGTTTCACTTGCTCAGTGCCAGCAAAGGAAGTTGTAGTGTTTTAGTGGAAAGAAAAGGGATGGGTGATAAAATCGTTTGCAAGAATTCACATCTGAACCTCGAGGCAGCATAACAAACTCCTGCATTTATGGAGTTTTCTAATCCTCTTCAGGATAGGCAGTGTCTGTGATTTGTTGCTGAAATGGGAGTGTTTGTGTGGTTAAGGTGACTGGATGACAGGCTCGCGCTCACTGAGAGCGCTCCTATGTCCTACAGACATTTTCCAAAACACAGCATTAACCACTGGGAGCTGAGCTAACCAGAGGAAGCAGGCTGCTCTTGCATTTTATTTAATTTTTAATTAGGCTATTTTTGCATTACTTTTGTTTTAATAGAGCACTTTCTTTCAAAGGACTTTTTAAAGAAAGTCCCATTGTCAGCAATCTCTGTTAGAAAGGCCGGTTGTCTCCACAACAGTGCTTCCTTTCAGAGATGATACTGGAGACTTGTTCAACAAAGGCACTTGTTTATTTTTTCTCTTCAACTGGGTTTTTTTTTTTTTTTTTTGCGTTTTGGTTTTTGAAACCCATCAGAATAAATTTGGAGTGGTGATAATATTAATGAGAAATGAGAATTAATATTCTCTCCCCACTGCCTGTTAGTGCAGAATTTCTCCGTTCAGTTGATGTCAATGCAAATTTTCTGCTCAGTTCCTTAGTCTAGCTTTTTCAGCTGTCACCTATGTATTTTTAACTTACTCCATTATAACTTTAGAGGATCAGAATATATTTGGTGCTGGGCAGTCCAGCTGGAGCTGAGGCCCCATGTTTTTACATGCTGCTGTAGTCTCGGCATTGGCATTTGCAGTGCAAGCCTGAAGGGGCTGGTGCAGAATTCGTGCTTGTTCAGCCCTCCTGCTGTATCCAGCTTGTCCATGTGAGCAGAGCAGAATCTCATCACTCATGGAATTCACTTTACCTGAGTGCAGGGGCAAGCAATAAAAAACCCTGCTCCTTTGCACCTCCACACTTGCTTTCAACCAATCTCATTTTTAAGTCATTTGTCTGAGGAATATATGAAATACAGTGCATGGAAATATCAAATTACAGTATGCTTGGCTTATATAATATGAGGAAGGGAAAAAAAACCCAAACGAGATGGTTTTACATTGCTCAGTATGCTAAATCATTCATCCACATAGCGAACATATGTGCAGGTAGAAAAGTGCCGAGCTGAGGCAAAAAAGAAATTTTCAAGAAGGCCAGGCAGGCACTTAAGTATTTGAAAACATCAGCAACTTTATTTAATGATCCATAAAACCTCAAAGCACCTGAAAAACAAGAGATGGAAACCCATCCCGGGCAGACAAGATGAACAGGGTTTTGTGCATGTGCACACCTGTGCTCGGCCTCAGGAGCCAGCCTGCAGCCAGCCCTGTCGCCTGCATCGCTGTGCTGTGCACCAAACACTCTGTATTTGCTTGGTGCAGCGTGGAAGCTGTGGGTGCTGAGGCAGCAGGACGTGGGTTAGTGCTGGACACGGCAGTGCTGGGTTAACACTTGGACTCAATGATCTTAAAAGGTCTTTTCCAACCTTAATGATTCTGTGATCCCGTATTTCCTTCTTGTAGGGATTGTGTAGCTCACGTGCATCATTTCCTGCAGAACCACAGTGTAGCAAGGACAGCCCCCCTCTCTATCTAGAGCCCAAAGGTTTTGGTCTTGTGCCCATGAATGGCCGTGGGCATTTCGGGGAGAGATGCACATGCAGCACTTGGATGGAGGTGAAGTGCCTGAGAAACGCCCTGAGGAACATTAGAAACAGATGTCCTGCACATGGTATCAAAAACTTCATTTGGATCCTCCCCGGCATCTCCTGTTGGCTTTGGCAGGAAGGGCTGTATCTTGTATGGCAGGCCTCATTTCATATAGAGACTGTAGTGTATGGTTAGGCAGTTTGCAGAACAAAAGCTGAATTTGGTTTCAATCTGGCTGATACTAAACAGGCTTTGAGTGAAGAGGGCTTTTGTTTCGATGCCATGACATTAAACCCTAATGTGAACCTTCCCCTTGTCTTGGCAAGGCAGCGCCCTGCGCTGTCATTTGCTTGTTGACATTTTCTGCCAAACAAAAATAGATTCTTTAAGGCTCATGCTGCTGAATAATTAATTTTTCATGGTTCCTGAAGGGAATACTTTATAGCTGAGGTGGATCTTTCCATAGGCTGAGAGCGCCAGGATTTCACTCTCTGAAAAAGCTGACAGTGGGAATAAGGGCACGGATCCTCCGGGGGCAGGGTTGCAAGGGATGCTGCGCTGGATGCAAATGTGCCTCTGCAGGTTCCTAATCCTGCAGATACGAAGCTGCAGATGAGCCCCTCAGCTGTCACCAACACCTTTGGGTACAACTACTTCTGCTACTGATCTGCCCAAGTTGGGTCCCACAGACGATGAGCAGTTTGGAGCCTCATTTCAGTCCTAGTGCCTGAATTCTCAGGGCAAGCATTTTCTCTGTTTATTCAGAGGATAGATCCAGCCTCTACTCCCAGAGCAGCAGCGATGTGGGAGTGTGCTAGGTGTGTGTTGCAGCAGCTAATATGCATCTGTCAAGTGAGAAATTGATTCCCAGCTCCCTAATGTAGACAGAAGCTACTCTGAGAGTCGTCTTGCTCAGTTTGTGGTGGTTGGATCTCTTTTCCCTCACGTTAATAGGTGTTTGTTGGGGAGGGGCAGAACCCCGCTCCTGTTGGCAGAAGAGCAAAGGAGACTTGGCTCAAAATATGTGCTGGCCAAGGGATGAGGATGCTTCACTGGTGTGTGATGCTGTGGGTGCATCCTCCAGGCGCAGAACATGAGTTCAGCTCAGGCTCCTCCACGGCACGTCCAGGCGTCAGGTGCCGTGGTTTGGCTGTGCACATGAAACAATGAGTGCAGTTCTTCATTGTCAGATAAATGCACCTGTCCAGGCAGAACCTGGGTCCCTGTTTGTTCTGTCAGATACTGTCAGTGCCTAATCCACATGGATTTTATCCACCTTTTACTCCTTACTAGCATGAGGCAGATACTCTGCATAGGTATAACCAGAGGCTCCATCCCTTGGTCTTCCCTTGTGTTCCCTGTGTTTGTAGAAGGTTTTACTCTTGGGTTAGAGTTCAGGATTTCCTAGGCAACTAGGAATTGGCCACTATGGGTCACCAAAGGACACATGGACCTCCAAGAATCAGCCTGTGAGCCATCCCACAGGGAATAACTTCCTTCCTGAGCCCTCGGAGTAATAATTAATTTACATCATGGCATTTTCATAGGACTGGGAGCAAAAACCCATATATTGGTAATGGAATATTCAAGACCTGGTTGGCAGTGGTTTTCCTTAATGTTACTGGTTGGTGGAGCAGGAGTTTTGTATCCACTGAGCGAAGTGGAAAAAGCAGGAAGTGACAGTAGTCCCAAGCTCACCGAGGCCTCTTTGCTGGAAAGAGCTAGGTGGGCAGAGACCCATTCCTGAAAGGGACGCAGAGAGAGGCTTTGGAATGTCTTTTTTTTTTTGATCTAGGAGAACACTGAAGTTTCTGACAGTAATAGCTGTAGCTAATAATAGGAAGAAATTACTCAGCATTGTGTTGTTACCCTACTGCTGTCTTAATTGCTGTCTCAGTAGGCTTAATCACAGAGATGTTCCTGATAGAGAAGTGACTGTGGGCTTTCATACCACACTCAGAGATTCTGAGAGAATTTGGAAAAAGCTAAGCACAGAAATGTGTACCCTTGCAAATCCAACAGTTCTTACCATTTCTGGAAAAGCAAAGGCATGGTGAGATTTCCAAACTAAAATAAATTATTTTTGCTGTAAAAATGGGGCAAGTGCTCGAAGGTCACTATAACTGCATTAACTTCAGGGACTTCATTAAAGGATTCATTTTTTTTAATTAAGAAAACAGTATGGGTGAAAAAGTCCATTTTATGGACACCCCACCCTAATAACAGAAAATTACATTTGATTAATACTCCTATTTCTCAGAGGTGCTCAATACAGCATACAAATGCAAAAATTGATTAGGTAAAAATCTCAGAATTGCTAAGACTGCTGCAGTCTTGAAAGTGCAGCACACTCTGCAGGGTAGTGATGAGAGAATTGGGAATTGCTTTAGTTGTGGCCTTAACTGCACTGCCAAGCTCTAACCTTTCAGAAGTGTGCTTCAGTAGCTGAGATTGTAGAAGCAAAGATGTTTCTAGTCACCATCACACTGCTTGTGGAAACAGTGGTGCCTTCACTCTCACTGCTAAATTGGAGTTGTCTGTCAGACTGCTGGACTGGGGAGCTCTCAGCTTTTCCAGTATAAACCACCAGAAGAAGAGGGTAGAAGTGGTCAGGTAAAGTGTAGTCAGGAGTTCTCAGAGCACAGGGATTTTACAAGGCTTTAAAGAAGAGGAGTTTATTTGATCTAGGAAATTCATAAGGCGCATGTAGAGGTACTGGATAGCTCGTGTTACCTCGCTTGTCACCTACAGTGCCTCAGTCACTGCAAAGACAGAGCTTGTGTGTTCCAAGAGAAAACAAACTTTGATATCCTTACTAAAGAGGGAACTAATCTTTTAAAGCAAAAGACCATCTAAATTATTTACCTGTTACAAATCAAAACTATATCAGACAAATTTTTGGGATGCAGAGGCAAGGACTTAAATTTCAAAATTAGCATTGCCTGTGGAACCTGAGATTTTCATCCCTTTAGTGCATCCTCATGCCAAGGCTGCTGGGCTGGCAGGGAGGTGGTACCTTTGAAAATGGATGGGAACACACCTGCAGAAAAGAGCAGTGCTCGTGGCTCAGCTCTTGGTCTCACAGCTTTATCTGTCTGACCTTAGCACAGTGTTTACATTTTAGTACTTCTGAGCTGGTCTTCAATTCTGCCACATTTGTTCCTCTTTAGTTTAAATTAATGCTTTCCCAGTCCCAAAAAGCCAGGCAGCTTTCGAGGCTGGAGTTAAAAAGATCCTGACTGCAACCCTGTGTTCCTGGTGACACGTGGGGTCACATGTGTGACACACATGCTTCCCAGTCCTCCCGTTGTCTTTCTGTGGATGATTATTGTCAAGTATGTTAAAGCTGGTAGCTTAAGAAAGAGGAAAAAAAGTTTTAGCAGACTAAATAGGTATAGAAAATACATTATCCTTAGGGCTTCAAACCCACGTATGACATGACAGGAGGGTTTTAGGGATTTTCTTTTAAACTGTTTGCAAACTTAACCTTTCTCCTCTGTGGTGAGATTCATAGTGTGCTGTGATCGTATCCATGATCACATCCTGGTTTTCACTCACTGGACTGCTGACTTGTTTATTGAAGAGAGTAAATAATGCTTCCTTCATTAGTGTTATTTTTCATTTCCCCTTGCCTGCATGTTCACCAGACATATATGTGTACTTGGTACTACTAAAAGCTTGCAAAGAAGTTCGAATTAGTATCTTCTAGGTAGGATTTCCTGTGACCTGTCTCACTGAATCCAGAGGCTTCACACGGGCGTGACAAGGCAGGAATTCACTCGAGCTGCACAGAAGGCAGTGGGACAGAGGTGACCCCAACCCCCTCTCACACTCGGTGATGTGAAAGAAGTTTAGGAAAAGGAGCACATTCACAGGGTCATTGTCAAGGCTGTGCTGGGGTGCAAGGCTTACTTTGCTTAGGGCTGGTGTTTGATGCCAGAGGCAGGGAGGAGGGAGTGGCCATCACACCAAGACACTGTTTCCTTCACTTTGGTTTTGTGCTGTTTGGAATATTTTTGGCACACAGTATTTGCAGTAACAACCTCCTCCTAAACTAAACCTTTGAACATCAGCATTTTTTCCCCTGAAAACCAGATTATGTCTATGCCAGTTATTTAGTATGCATCTGTTTAATTAATTAGTGTTGCTTCATGACATGCCAGATCATTGGGAATGACCTAAGCCCCAGGAAACACTCACGTAGTGCTCAATAGCAGCAAGTCATGTGTTTGAGTGATCTCAGCACTTCTCTGGGATGTTCATAAACTGCTTACAAGGTTTGCAAGAACAGCTGTGAAAGTCCTGAAAATGAGCAATAAGGTATGGATGGATATGTTGCTGTCCGTATTTTTTAATTCATTTCCTTTTCTGCCTCCCAGAAGTGCACTTTTATTTGCTCTATCTTTAACAGGGGCTTTATGGCAGAGTGCAATTCTACATGGTAAGAATGAAATGACAAACTTGTCTTTGATAAACTACACAAGCAGAAGTGCTTCAAGTCCTTTGCAAGGACACGAGGCGCCAAAATTAAGCTGTGTTTAACACTTGAATTTTTAATCAGCAGAGGCTCTTTCCTTCAATCACACAACGCAGTGATTTGGTGAACTGCATGGAAGTTCACACACTCACTGAAACCTGGATGTGCTTCATTCCTTCACATTTCTTAAAGATTGGGAAGGGTCCAACATCCTGTAAGGCTTTTAGGAGATGCATTTAGGTCACAGCCACCAAAAAACCTGTAGATTGTGTCACTGTAAAACCTGAAATGCCACCGTGTGACGCAGCAGTGGTGTTGTTGAGCTGCAAACATCAGCTGCTCTGAAAGTTGTAGGTCGCAGGCCTTGGAGAATGCACTGACGTTAACCAAATAATTTGATTTAATGAATGCGTATCCAGCTGAAGTTGAGAGATACAATAGTTTATGCCTGATCTTTTCCCTCTGGGCAGAAGGCTTTATTTTTGTAGACCTGTAGTTTTCGTGGTGGCCAGTTGCTGTTAATGAAAGGAAAAGTGCAGCTAGGCTGAAAAATCAAATCTGTAGTCTCTTGGGTTTTCCTAGTTAGCTGATTTTTAATGAGTCAAGTAGCCCTTTGGCATTTGAGTTCTTTTGTTTGCTTTATAACCCTTGGAAATGGACTGTCAGGTCAGAGTAAGATGTTATTTCCTGGAAATAATCAATTATCAGTCAGTTGTTTGCATGCAAAAATCTTGGTGTTTTTCCTAAAAAGTGTTTCTTTCTGTATTTCAGCTTGTTAGTGACTTATTGGAATTCTGCTTCTACACCTTCCGAGAGTCTCAGGCACTGAAAGTAGAGTTTCCAGCCATGCTGGTGGAAATCATCAGTGACCAGCTACCAAAGGTGGAATCTGGGAATGCCAAGCCCCTGTACTTTCACAGGAAGTGATAGAAAATGTCTTAAATGGAAGAACTTTGCCTTAAGTTTCCCTGTGTTATTCCACACCCATGAAGGACCCAAGAAACCATATTTTAAACATGCTCTTTACACTTGTTCAGCAGTCTCTGAATAGTCTAAAATCATATGAAGGGTTTGGGGGAATGGAAAGCAGTTGACTCGGATTTGGCAAGACCTAGATGTTTGGAGATGACCCCATAACCCTAAAACACTTAGAAAATGTTCCTGTTCCTCTGGATGAAAAGCCATATCTAGTCAATAACTCTTTGATTTTGATATTTTAACAGATGGAGTTTTAAATATGCCATGTAGTTTCTGGTATTGTTTGCTTGTTTTAAAAGGGTTCGAGAACTAATGAGAACTTTTTAAAGCTTACCCTTGGTTTGCACATAAAACGTAAAGTCAATATGGGGCATTAATATTCTTTTCTTGTAAAAAAAAAAACAACAAAAAAACAAACAAAAACTATATATATATACACACATATATACACACACACAAACCCTAACGTGTAAAGTAATAACAGAACATTTGGTGTGGAATACTGTTATCCCCACCTGTGGCATTTGTTATCCCATGTTATCCCATCATAGATGATATACACTGTGTTAAGTGTCCATTTACTATTTAATTCAAACGGATAAGATGTGAAAAACAAATGCCCTGGTATCAATTTATAGTATCTATTGTGCTGGCTTTACAAATAATTTTTTGCAGTCTTTTGCTGTACTGTACATTGCTGTATGTATAAATTGTGAAGGACCTGAAATAAGGTGTAAGGAACTTTTGTAAATGAGACAAAAAAAAATCTTTAATGGTTAATAGGATGAACGGGAAAGTATTTTTGAAAGAACTCTATTTTGCTGGAGACTATTTAAGTACTATCTTTGTCTAAACAAACAAGGTAATTTTTTTGTAAAGTGAAATGTTCTGCATGCATAATGAACCGTTTACAGTGTATTTAAGAAAGGGAAAGCTGTGCCTTTTTTAGCATCATATCTAATTTACCATCCTACAGTATCTGTTGTAAATAACCACGCTTAACCTTTTCAGTTGTGTTTTAAGCCTATTTCTCTCTCTCTTCTCCTCCCCTTTTGTCTCTCTTGCAAGCGTATGTGACTTGAGCACATCTTAGAACTCCTGCTTCATATATCTGTAGGAAACTACACATTGTTGTGTTTGACACTTTACCAAGGTTTCATTTAACAAGACAAATTATGGTCTCTCTCCAAAGCTTTTGCCAGCTTAATGATGTAGTGAGTTCTTGCCCTCTATTCCCTTTCTCTCTCTCAGGGGAATGGGGGTGAGCAACATGTTGAATGATTTTCCTTTTTTTATTAAGGTTTCCCAGATTGTTTGGTTTTGGTTTGTTTGGGTTTTTTTTTCCTTTGAATACTGGATATCTGAAACATCTTAAAAGGTCAGATTATTATTTCAGATGGGGGAGAGCGATTTCTGGTTATGCTGAAGGGAACATGCAGATCATTACAGTAAGTATATCAAAGAGATTTGTATTGGTGAGAGGGATGGTGAGGGATGATAAGGGCAGATAAGCTGAGTAGAATTTTTAGTGATAAACTAAAAGCGTCTGTAATTTTGTAAGCATTTTTGTAATAATCGGGATACATCCGAGAAGACAAATGTTCACACTACAAGTTCAACTCAGTTGGTCTGATTTTGTCTCAAAAAATGTTTTCTCTAGAATAAGACTGCAAAGAAAAGAATTTTTTGAGGTGATTTTCACTATTTCACAATTTATAAGCGACTACAAAATTTTGGAGTAGAATAGAGGACAGGTGAACTTTTCTGAGGCTCAACTGTTGCTACCATATGCTCATGTTTAAATAGAATAGTTTTTCAGAGTCCTAATCTGTAGTGTTCTCTCTGGGTGCCACTGGTATTTTTGAGCTATAGTGTGTCCCTTGGCCGGTCGGAATGTAGCATTTCTTGTCAATGGTGGTTGAATTAAGAATTCTACACCCTTTCTGAACCCAAATTTTGAGGTGCACTGCGGTGCACTGAAGACAGTCAGCGCTACTTGTCTTTTTAAATGACACCTGCCTTATGCAATGGGTAATCTGTAAAGACTGTATTCAGAGAGGTTTTTTATATATAAATATATACATACATATATTATTTGCATTTTGGAAGTCTAATTCATAGGCAGATCTTTAAATACTGACCTGCACAGCAATATGAAAGCCAAACTTCCAACATGAGATATACAGCATGCAGACTGGTTGTTTACAGTAAAGACACAGTCATACAACCATCTTTTAATTTACTTTTTTTTTAAAAGTCTAAAATAGAAGATTTCAAAGCCAGGTTCTGGGTGAATACAGTCTGCAGCAGCTTTTTATATTAACAAAGTTACTGCCTCCTTTTCTGTCTCAGAGTAACTTTGCTTGACTAAAATAGCAAAGCCATATTCTACACTTCACTGTTAAATGCCTGTCCCAGTCCAAATTGTTGTCTGTTTGCTCCTATTTTTGTACCTTATTACTTTTAATCTTGGTTTGGTACAATTCATAATTCACAGAAACTTCATATAATTAAACACACTAAATTAGTTTTAAAAAGCAATTTATATCTTTATGCAAAAACGTATGTCTGTCTTTGCAAACAACTGTAAGCAGATTATAATAAATCCTTTACTTTAATCACCTGTTGTTTATGAAACCATTCATTGATTATTATTTTTTTGCTAGAGATCATTGAAGTAATAGATACAATTGGATATAGATGTTGTAAGAGGCAGTATTCTCTTATCAAGGACACTTAAGCAGAATAGCCATCACTTTTTTTATCTAAACCTGTGTACAGAAAAAAAAAAAAGAAACCACAAAACCCAACCCTAGTTTTTAGCTACCGGGAAGTTCGTTACGTTCTTTTGAATTTGTTTAGAATGAAATAGGCATTTGTCTCCTGCAAAATACAAGACAAACTATAACAGCTTTTAGAAAGTGGGCTTTTGTTCATTGAGCTAAATTATTTTGTTGTAAGAAGGAACAGGGATATGCAGCCAGAGCATTGTATACACAGTTAAAATGTAAAATAGTGTAATGTACTGCAGTGGGTATTTCAGGAATACTACACATCGTGTGACTGAGCAGTTGCACAGAGTAAAATAGAAAAGACTAAAGTTTGCAATATCAAAATCTTATTAAAAAGATACTTTACAATCAATAATGCAAAAAGCTAATTCACAGGGTGGTGTTTTTCACTGACTTGTTTAAACATTTATGAAAATAAAAAATTCTACAGTTAATGCACTTTTAATTGTTTATTAAAGATTTGACTTTTTTTAGAGCAATGTTTTCAGCTGGAGGTCAATGACTTGATAAGATAGACAGCAGTTCTGAGGCCAGGAAGCTCAGAGGAATGTTTAAGAATTCTTGGAGTTTAAATAGATTCCTGGATGAAAAATAAAAGCAGCCAGCAGTATGGTGTAAACAGTAAAATCTATGCATAATGATGCATTTATAATTAGGGGTTTGCTTCTGTATGTTTAAAGCTTTTTAAATAAATAGAAAATATTGTTTGGTCTTTATGTTAATGTCTGCAAGTACCTATTTTTCTTTTTTTTCTTTTTTTTTATACAAATTGTACAAATATACATGAATTAAACTGGTTTGATTGCAAGTATTTCTTGCATTTTAATCTCAGCTAGGTGCTGGTGCAGTGTTATCCTTGGAGACAAGCCTTCTGCTCATCTAGGAACAATACAGAACCAGAGAGGGGGTTGGGTTGGAAGGGACTTTAAAGATCGTCCAGTTCCAACCTCCAGCCATGGGCAGGAACACCTTCCACTGGACCAGGTGCTCAGATCCCCATCTAACCTGGACATGAATGCTTCAGCATAAAGTAATTTAAAATGCATTATAACATCTTTCTACAGGCAGCTGGAGTGTTGATTCCAGCAAGCTCTGTCACGCTGGGTGTCACCGCAGGTGCGATGGCTTCGGCCAGGGAGCAGCTCCTCAGGCTGTAAGACAAAGAATGTCCCACACTGAGGAAGGTGGTTCACTTCACCTGGGTCCCTGTGCTCGACAGACCATGTGCTGACACTGTTCTGGGCACAGGCTGCATCCCACTGGAAGAAACAAACCTTCAGTAGCCAGACCAGTCTGGGCTCCAGTTTCTGTTAACCTCCTGCTGCTGCACCCATTGACCAAAGTTAGTGAATCCCTCTGGCCCTGAGAGAAATTCTATTTTATACACACAAGGTCTCCCCAGTGACCCTGCCTTCTCAGGGTCAGACCTTTTCCAGTTGTAATTCCAGTAAGATAGCAGGAGTTTTATTTCCCCTTCTAACTATCTTGGTTTGTTCTCAGCACTCTCAAACGTTCACCACCAAGTTCTGCACAAAGGCCCGGTCTGTGGTGTAAGACCACCATTTAATTGCATTTTGGTCTTTTAATACCAAGTTACATAAACTTTTTTATTGCCAAAAAGTCCTTGCACCTGCTTTCTGTTTGCTGAATTGTCAGAAGGAAAGAATAGTAGGGGATCAGCAGTGTTAAGAAAAATTTCCCATATGTTTACAAGCAGATGCATCTGTCATATGCTGTTCTAGAAATAAGACGACGCTATCGCTACTTCAAAGCATAATGAAACTTGTAACCTGACCTCAGGCTGGGGCACTCAGGTATCCGCAGAGACTGGGAGTTCATGAGGAGTACAATATTACTAAGAAAGGAGTGAAAAAAAATACCCTTTCCTGTCACAGATTTTGCTTGGTAAAACATGCCCTGCCATAAGGTTTTTGAGGTGTTCTTACTTTAATTGTAGATGTTGACAGGATGAAGTTTATTTGGCACTTACCTGTGGCTACGGCAAGGACAGATGAGGGCAGACTACTGGACTCTGATGTAGAAAACAATGTCCAAGGCACATTCAGCTATAGAGGTGAAACTCCAGTGAAGACTTTGAGTGAAACCCAGTTTAGCACTGGTGCATTTACAGCCTACACAGGCCCTCTGTCAGCAACTTTGCTCCTTAAACTGTGAACCAGGTAAGAATTGTGAAATGGGTTAAGAGAACAAGGAACAGAGCACTGAGGAAGGCAAGTTTCTGCCCAAGTCTCTTCTGTGACACAGAGGCTTGGGTAGCAAAAGCTGCAAGCAGTGTGGCAGGAACATGTATTTTCATTACAGGACAAATAAATCACCTAATGAGATTTTTCTTTCACTCCTCATAAAAGAGAACATCAGAAGGAAACCAGCCACAAGGATCAGCTGGGACAATGCTTAACAGCCTTCAGCAGCCTGAAAACCCCAGGGCTTTTCACCCAGCAGAGGGAAAGTGCTGCTGGCCAAGGCACAGAGCTGCACCCTGGCCAGTGACTAACGCAGGCTATAAATGTCTGCTGAGCCCAGCTAGGCAGGAGTCTCAGCTTGGACATTAATTATTCAGCAGACACATTTGACCTTCGTGCCCAGGCTGAGGGATTCAATCTCTGGCTCCACAGTGATGGCAAGGCCAACGCCATTTTGGACAAAAAGCACATTTGGGTTTTTTCCCCTAATTCACACTCTAATTTCAGCCCATGTCCTGCATTCACTACCAGCAGCCTCAGTTTTTGAAAACTGACAAGTCCATGCCCCTGCCCACAGTAACCAGCACAGAGCAAGGGAAGGGAACCCAACCCGAGGATTAATTAAGCTGTGCCCACAGCTGTGACAGGAGAGCAGTTCCATGCAAGAAGACAGAGGCCACACCCATGAAGAATGACCACTCCTGCTGCTAGGCCAAGAGAAGGATCCTGCAACCACCCTTCTCCAGAATGGACTCCCTGTCCTCCTTCCTGTCTCAACAGCACGTTACTGCACTCCTCCAAAATCTACCAAGCCATGGATAAGACAGACAAGAGGCATGCCCTAAAAGCCACCTTTGGGAAAGCCAGCAATCTGAAAGGCCTGATTTCCTTTGCATGTTTTATTTTTCTTTTTAATTTTAAGCATCTTTTCATCTCCACTTCCAAGCAGTCAGTACTGAGGGCATCGTTTACAGCTCTGCTAGCAGCGAGGATGAAGAACGAGCTGTGCCGTGGCTACTGGGCTGTGCAAGTCTGTACTTGGCACTGGTGTCACTGGGCTGATGTGGAAACCCATCTGGTGGGTAGCAGTTCCCACAAGTGAATTCCTCAGAGGCAGTGTGGTTAGCCTGAAAGCCAGATCTGATCTGGCTCAGCTCACACCACTGCCTTCAGACAACGGCTGGGACGTGAGAAAGTTTGGATTAGTGTTACCTCTGTTCAGTGTATCACTTCTCAGTAAAAAAGCTTTCTTCTTGTTTGGGTTCTGTGTGGCTCCAGGAGTAACAGGAGTCTCAAAACATCTCACCTAAAGGTAAGATGGGTCACAGGACTGGATGGAAGAGACACTAAGACTATTATTCCTTCTCTATCTATCTGCCTTTTTAAACAACCTCAGTTAAAAGGGAAAAAAGCCCCACCACACAGAGCTAGAGCCGAGAAACGCATTGAGAATTTCGGAAGACAGCAGCCAGAACAAGATCAAACATGCACTGCAGGTTTAAAACAACAGCAAAACAAATGGAAGCAACTTCCAAAGCTTGTAAGCTTCAAGTTATCAGAGCTTCACCATCTGACAAGCCAGCATACCTAGCTGCCACACCTGCAAGGCTAACACCAAAGATTTATATTCTCCCTCTTCTTTCAACATTTTCTACCAACCGGTAGCCATGAAAACTGAGTTTGGCACACAAATACCATCCTGCCTCCAGAATGAATCTTTAAGGCCACAGATGAGTTGATAGAGCTGTGGGCCCAGGCAACACAAGACCCAGCCAGAACAGAGCTTTGCCACGTGAACACATCTGAGCTAGGAAACCTGCAAGCTGTTGCTGCAAGTACTGGTGCAACTATTTCCTTAACACTGAACCAAGGAGCAAATTACAGAACCTGATCTCCTTCAGTCAGAAGTCATTTTCAGTGCTCGGGTCACTTAGCCAAGACACGAACGGCCTAAAAGCTTTATGGCAGAGAGTCACTGCTCCAATACCAGGAGAATTCACCAGATGAAACTCCTCCAAGCAATGAGGGTCAGTGCTGGAGAGCTGTACTGACTTGGCCCACCACTGTTCCATCTGGAAATGATCTGTGCATACACCAGTGGTCTGTGCAGTTTGGGCAAAGGAACAAATTAATGGCATGGAGTTAAATCCTCAGGGGGGAAAGAAGCCATCCCAGCCTCAAGGCAGTATTAACCATTAACTGGTTTACTAATCACATTTGTTACAAAAACTTGCAAGCTAAGTAGAGCTGCAGTAAAAGACTCGAAATCCACGGAGTCCAATTTAACAAATAAGTGAGCCTGTATTAACATGTCATCCTGTCACACTTTCCTGCATCCTCCCCACTGCCTCCCAGACAGTCTTACTTGAAGGAGAGAAAAATAAAAAGATTAGTGATAAACTGCCTGCAACTTTTTCAAAGTTTACAAATTTTGAGGCATCAATAAGACCTTGCAGTTGACAATTAAGAGGGAAGGAAGACAGGCAAGGTGAACGAGCAGCTAAGACAGACATAAAACAGATAAAATGCAGGAATTCTCCAGGATGCAAAAGCATCCTAGCTAGAAAGTCTCTTTCCCCTTTGGCTTGAACTTCCAGAGTTGTCTATTTTGAGTGAGGAAAGCTCCCCGTCCATTTTGGAGCCTGCTTGAGGCTGACTGCATAGAGCTGCCAATAATCATTTCATGCCACAGCTTCCAGAACCAGGGCAAAATACTCTGCAACATAGGAATGACAAGTCAAATAACAAATAACGTTTTATTTCATTTACAGTGATATTTTTGAGTAGCAAAGGAACCATGACATATAGGAGCCTGTAATAAAAGTTCATGTGTCTTATCTTTATAAAATAAATGAAATCATACACGCAACATAAACGAATGTGCTCTTTGAAGACATTTGAAAAATGTCATGTCTTGATAACTATTATTTTACTTACGGATGTCTGTTCTGCACTGGCTATTCCACTCTGAAATATAATTTAATTGTCAGCATGATAGCTTTTTTTATCCATCAGTATCTTCCAAACCTAAAATAATCACAGAATCATAGAATGGATTTGGTAGGGCGGGACGTTAAAAATCATTTTGTTCCAACCCCACTGCCATGGGCAGGGACACCTCCCAGTAGACCAGGTTGCTCAGAGCCCCATCCAACCTGTCCTTGAACACTTCCAGGGATGGGGCAGCCACAGCTGCTCTGGGTAACCCGTGCCTGTGCCTCGCCACCCTCACATTCTGTTAAAAATGCTGGTTATCAAAGCATAATCTCCAGGACACTAAGTTGAGTCACAGATCAGCCAAATACTTGACTTCAAAAGCTATTTATCTTGCAAACAAACATACCACTACTGCTCTTTACAATTGGAAAAAAAAGCACCCCATTAAAAAAATTAACCTATCCCTCCATCCCTCCTCCTTGTCCCCCCTACCCATTCCACCCCTCAAAGAATCTTTTTTTTTTGTAATTCATATTTGGCAACACTTAATGTCTTTATAGAGATTAGGATCCTCAATCCATAGTCCAGCTCTTCATTGATTAAAAGCAGTCACAAAAGTAGAGACAAGTGACTAGAACAAAAATCCATGGATACCATGTACACCTTCTTGGCGTTCAATGCACAAAGCTATAAAAACTGAACATAATTTTGTGGAATAAGTCCTCTCTTGCCATTTAACGTGCCTTCTAGCCATCCTGGCTCTCTGGAAAATTGCACTGCAAAGGAAAAGGAGAGAAAATTACTGCATCTTTTTATGTTTGAATTAGTACTTTTCAGCCTTAGCTCCACGACACCAGGCAAAGCATCCATAAAAACATCCCATCATCTGCAATGACCAGTTTAAGAATCTGGCTAGGAAAGATAAAGAGGATTATTAACTTGACTTAAATACTTCATAATATACTTCTGCAAAGCGTACATGGTGAAATAGCTTTTAGGTGCAGGAGACTTCATTAAGGAAATGGTTAATGGAGCTTAGGACAGATTTATAAAATAAAAAAATCTGTGCCTTAGGAGAAAAGTCAGACTTCGTATCAAACAGTGGAAAACACTTTCAGTAGGTGGGGCAAAACAAGAGCAAACACCTGTCTTGAGCAGAGGTGATGAATCTGGAAGCTCAGAGCCACAGAACCACAGCATAGGACCTTACTTGGCATGAAAAATAAGCATGGAAAGGATTATAGGGGAAACAGAAATGAGCCAGATGTCACCCCAAGTATCATCTCTTCAGAAAAGAGCTGCTATTAGAAGTGACCAGTGGACAAAATCTGAATCATTCTTCTGATTAAATCCTCTCTCTGAAATTCAAATCCATAGTGCAATTCACAAAACACAAAGCAAAGGCTTGAATGGCTCCTTGTGCCATCCTAAGTGTTTACCACTGCTGATCCCAAAGTTTATGCAAGAGTATCCACGAATCTAAAATAAGAAATATTTCAGCTTGGACTCTCAGTGCCCGAGAAGTTACTCTGTGAGCAACAGAACTAATGAAATCTGACTTCCTGTTATATATATTTTGACCACATTTGACAGGAAGTTAAAAAAGAAGCATAAGCCTCCTTTCTTTGGAAAACAGACTAAAAAGTCCTCAAATTCCCCTTTGAGGTGTCTTTTAAGGATATAATACTGATACCTATTTACCTATGTAACTGTAAAATCCCACACTTTTTAGCAACCTACGACATTCTCTACCGTATTAATTTATCCTCACAGTGCATCTGAGACAGACAGTATTTAGGGAAGACATCAGACAAATGCTGAAACATGCTGCCAGCCATGTCAGTGCTTTATTTAAAACACATTAACACATTGGGGAATGTGATATTTGTAGCCTTCTACATATCAGGGAAATAACAGTTAAGAGAGAGCAACATGTTAAGTCTCACTTCCAAAAGCATTGTAAGGCTCTAAATTTGAGCACTTAAAATCATACTTTCCCTTGTTTTTTTCCTTGTGTCCTATTATTGTCAGACAGCTGTGCTCAGAAACCACGCTTTAAACAACAGCTATAACTCCAAGGAACCCAGAAAACAAAACTGCTTTCAAATGATACTGATAGTTTAGCTTCAGCACAAAAGTCTGGGCTTATATTTGTAATAAATCCGTTCAACAGAAGATTCCAAAGGAAAAACGTGCATAGAAAATTACCTTTTAGGATCTGTGCTCGCACAGTAACTTACATTACCATTAGTAATTAGCAGGCCCTCCTCTCCCTTTGTCATCTCTATTCCACAATTACAGAGTACACACACATTTGAAACTGCATGGCTGACACCACCACAAACCTCCCTCCAGAAGCTGTAATTCTACATTTCCAGCAAATACACCAGCAGCCAGCCAAACTCCTCCCTGAGGTCTCCCATACCTACAGAGCACACCTGTATTACAGGAAACNAAAAAAAAAAAAAAAAGACCGATTAGGAAGAAAAACTAGAAAACCTGGAAGTAGGAAATTTCTGCCTGTCCTCTGCTGCTTAACCTTAATTTCCATTAGAAAGAGGGTAGATACCACTGGCATGTGAGTGTCTATAAATCAAAGGCCTGTACAAACTGAGGGGAGCCCTCATCTGAGGGGATCACAGTGTAATTAAAATTTACCTATAATTTACCCAGGGGAGGAAATGCTCTAACTGTGCTGAATCACATCACTCAACACAACAGCAAACTTCCAAAGAAATATTTTCTAAACAAGTTTGGTAAGATAATGGTGAACTCTGCACCCTGCAGCATGTTCATGGCCCAGCAGCTGGGTTTGAGTGGCAAAGACCATTTTTATCCCAGAAGATGAGACATAGCTGGTACAACTGAGCTCTGTGCTTGGGAAATTAAATACTGCACATGTACATTGCACAGCTCAGGGCCCTTGTTGGCAGAGAGTTCTTTTAGACTCTGGGAAGACTGAAGAAGGAATTATCACTCAATTACACCTAAGGCCACCATTTCTAGAGATCTTTGGGGTTTTTTTAAAAAATACAGTAAAAAGTAATTCTTTATGTTCAGCAGCTGTGGTGACTGTCACAGCAGGAAAGGCTTCTGCCCCCACTCCAATCACCTTGTGCAAGAAGGGCTAAGATACCTGTGTACACCACTGACTGCTTCTGTAGATAAATAATATTAAAGAGGGTGCCATCCACATGTAAAGCTGCTTTAAGCTCCAGCGATCCTGTTTTCTTTGCTAATCCATTTCTGAAGTACAGCATACGACAGCATGCATTCCTTTAAAATCAAAACCACTTAACCACACAAACCCCATCCCCCTATCATATGCACAGCTCTTCTTAAACCCAGGACACAGCCTGTTTCTGAAAAAATACCTTGCTCAAGAGAAGACTTCTGTAGTGTCCCCTTTCTGTCATTTCTTCTCAGTCAACAATGATTACAGTTCTTAGCACTTTCTCAGGCCTGCCTCATTTAAAAATACCTTGCTGCAGACACTACACACTTGGCCTTAAAACTACAACTCGTTACTAAAGCAATCATCCCATAGGACTAAGGCTCCTGTTGGCAAGGGACAGGAGGGGAAAATACTTGTAGTATAAAAGATACAGAGCAGACAACTAAACATTAAATATTTTCAGCAAGGTTTAATGCGTGTATAGCAAGACTGCACGACAAGGCCAACCATAGAAGCACCACTAAAAGCTGTCACCTCTTAGGACAGTGCAAACAGCAGCCAAGTTGAGAGCTCAGAGTGGGACAGTGACTTCCTCAGTACCTGCTGCACGGCCTTTTCAGCAGTCTCACTCTAGTGGAGGCAAAGTGCAGGGAAGGAGGATGTCTGGTATGACAGCAAATGCTATGGAACAACCACCCCAGCTCAAATGGGCCAACAAAATCTACAGACTTAAAACTTGCAGTGAGATCTTCTGATTTCTAATCAAGAAACACCATCAGGTCAACTCAGCATTTGCAGCATTAGTTCTTACTTTTCTGTATTCTCCATTGGAAATAGCTTTGATATTGCCAATGTTATTATTTTCTAACTGCAAATACATAAAATTTGCAAGCAGCTCTTCCCAGAAACCCAATGCCATAAGCAGACTTTGCTCTGCTCCAGCAGCTCAAAAGTTTCACAGGTCTCAACCACAATGAGAGCAAGGGTCACTTCCTCAGCAGTATTAGTTCATTGCCTGGGTGCCACTAACTTCAGCAAGACTGAATCAGACACTGATGCACACTGATTTCCACATCTTCGTGGAAACGGCTGTTTTGGGAGCAAATCTGACCTGCATGATGCCTGGCACAAGAGGGCCTCCCTTTCTCATGGACCATCAATCTGAGTAAAAACCTCAAAAAGCAACATAAATGAGGATTACTGAGGGCAACAGAACTCCCATTGCTAAAATCACTACAGCACCAGGACTCACTTCCATAGAACTCAATGATGCTGGCCAATTTTTCATCAAGAAATCCAATTAAAGCAACCAAATGGGCTTGCAAGCCCTCTGTGTTTAGAAATCCCTCTGGATTTTTGTAACAACCCCTATGGGCTGAGTTGATCACAGAAATACAGAAATATTTAGCATGCTTAAGATTAGCCTGGAATTTGAAATTCCAAGACTTGCTGTTTCCCTTAATTATGCTGTGAGAAGCAGAATGATCTTGTGGACAGAACACAGGCTAGGAGTCAGGGAATCTTCTCCCCATGAATGTTTCCAAGTGCTCTGAAATCCACAAACAAAGGGTGCACCAAGAAGTAGCTCTATCCCCATTTTTACCTCAGCAAAAGAACTATTTGCACATACAGTGCAATACAGTATTTTGGGAGTACCACTTCTCTTTGATGTAAATCCTTGAATGGTCAGGACCATAAAGACAGACAGTCCAGAAGCCACAGCATGAATTAGAGGGCAGAGAGTGCCTTGGGGTCAAAAAACCAGGGACATTAACTAAGGCCAGCACTTTGCTGCATAGGGAGAGAGAGATGGGGATGACAAGGGCTGTGTGAATGTGGCTTTTTGTGCTCCTTTTATACTTGGTGGGGACGATGGGTGCCCCATTTTTCCTGAGGAACAAAACACTCTCAGTTTTCCTCATGCTTTCTCTCCCCTAAAATCGGATTTTAAAAATTGTAAAAAGCCTTGATAAGAGCTATCTTGACAAGTTTTCAGGAAGCTTTCCTGCTAGCAGTACTGCCAAGGAATTTTTATTGTGTAAACACCATTTAACCTATCTGAAACACTTCTCCCGAGTGAAATTCCCATTTATTGACTTTTAAGCAGTCTCTTTCAAGAACCAGAAATTTAATAACACTTGGCTCCAAGACTGGCAAAATTTCAATGCCAGGCAGTCTGATTATTCTTTCCCTGATTATTGGGAATATCTGCCTCAACAACAACAGACACACACAGCCAGCATATGTCTCTCTCAATCTCCGATCCTACTCTGCTTCTTCCCATATGTGCCCTTATCCAGCTGCAAACTCTTCAAGCTTTGCCTCCAACCACTTGAATTATATTGTTATGTGCTGTCAATAATATAGCCTGTAACAACTGGGAAATAAAAATACTGGCACAGCCTAAGGCGAATTGAATTGAAGATTTAAAAAAAAAAAAAAAGAAATCCAGTGGATATTGTTCAGATTACTTTATTCATTTTCTTACACAATTCAATTAAATAGAAAACTTTGCCTTTTCTTTTTAACTTACCAGATGGTGCCTTAGCATTTATATTCTATGGTGCTTTAATGAAAAGACTGTGGGATTTGGGGAAGCACAATGTACATGCACTAGTGAAAACCCCTGAATGTGAAAATGCTAAGGTTCTATACAGATTCCTATCAGGTGATACAAAGCTTAATTTAAAATATTAGCAATATAACCTTGGCAGACTGAGACAGACTTTTTTCCCCCATTTAAAAACAGGAAATGGAGATGGGAGCAAAGGTTAAACTTACCTTCTTGCACCAATATTACATTTAGCAGCTATGACAGGTGCAAGACTACTTCCCTAAATGCCATTATCCTGTCTGAGGCTGAAGCAGCTAGAAAGATTCATCCAGAATAATGACAGTCAACATCTATGGGCCGAGAGAGAAACCAAGAACAGGGAAGGAAACAGGAAAAAGGAAACAAAGCAGAAAAGAGAGGAAAGAGAAAGGATAAAAAAGAGACAGGATTAGAAAGTGAGACAGGCCAGGAGGAGAAAGGAGAGACGGATAAAACCTTCACTAATGGAAGCAGCACTTTTTAGTAGACATTAATTTAACAGTTACTTTAATGGTTGATACTAGCTGTATGTCAACTTGATTGATGCGTTGTCACTTTGATAGTTAAGGTTATCGGTAGAGCTGCAGAATTGATGTATCATTACTTTAATTCTTCATTTGGGGCTTTATTAGGGCATATGGGAATTTAAATTGAGTAACTAAAGAACCTGAATTGATTCATTGGAATCTGATTTCAGCACAGACACAGGGGTGCCTGATACAAAAAGAAAAGGCCCATGTCGAGGCACTTCAGAGGTTTCAGGTGTGGAGATTGATTGGTCTGCACTTGGCATGAAAAGACCCATCCATGACATCACCTACTGGGAAACATTAGGAAGTGACCATTAGGTTCTTACATACATGCAGTTACTGCCTTATTACTTTTGCATGCTCTCCCCATTTGTTCTGCCAATCCACAGCCTACCTGAGGGTGAGAGCCCTGCAGGGCACGGACAACACCTGTGAAATAACCAGGATACAGCAGAACAAATCAAAACAAATGTGTTTAAGGAAATGTGAGCTTTGCCGTTGGAAATCTGCAATTAGGTTTTCCGAATGCAACCCATGCAACCTTTTTCCTAAGTTTCAAACCTTACTTGTCTGATGACATGGAAAAAGTTACAGTTGAAACATTTCTCCACAGATGCCAGAGTCAAATTCCTTACTTGTTCTGGGGACAATCCAACTCTCCAGCTGAAAAACTCTACTGAGGCTGCATTGCACCGAATCATGGGGACTTTGCCACCACTTCTTGAGCTCCCATTACGCAAGGAGAGAATCTTAACATTGCCCTCACACAAAAACATGACACACAAGGAACTGCTTCTTGGAAGAATTTCTTGCCCCATGCCAACACAACCCGTGCTGTTCTGCATCAGAAATGCCTCTCCCAGACATCAAATCTTTTCCACCATGCACTAGATTTTTCTTTCCTGGACACAGTTTTATGTCTGCTGAAGATCCCTATCAGTCATGTTTTAAAAAACTTAAAATTAAAATAGCTGGTGTTAAGGACTTTAAAAAGAGCAATCACTTAGCTAATTCATCTTTAAAAGGTTTCCCACCTAACTTGATTCAGACATGATTTGCCTGCAAGGCAGCTTTAATAGGAAACATCAAGAATGATTTTGTAAAGCGGGTGCTGGTAGGGAAGAACCTAGTGGGGACCCCAGACCACTTTATGTTGAAAACAAAAAGCAGAACTGAAGTCTGGACCAGGCTTCCTGTTTACTTGTTTGGGAGAAGACAGAGGACAGGAATATCCTATTATACATACTATTAAAAAAAAAATATTTTGCTGAGCTTCCCATTCTGCATCTTCAGAATTTGCATTACAGTAGTCATTGGCATAAGGTTTAAAAACTAAAACCTTTCCTATCAGTTTGAAGTCCCTGTGCATTTGCTGAAGGCTAGATCCATGGAAGCTCACTGAGAACATAGTCTTGAGCACAGGAATCACCTTCTGGATGTTCATATGTAGTGCTGTATTTGGATCCATAGAAATCATTAAACACAGGCCTTCATTCTGCACCTCAGTGAATATTCCTTTTTCTACAAGTACATGCACACAGTAATGCAAACTTTGATCTAAATCAGCAAAAACACTGTCTTTTTCCCTCCATTGTTCACCTGATTGACCTGGCACTCTGTTTGCTTGAAAATCCTTAAACAGATTTTTTTTTTCTTTAAAGGAGAACCCATGTGTTATTTTCCAACAAGAGTTCACGTTTTAAAAAATACAGTTTCATAGGCCAAGGTGTTCTCTTCTATTACTGAATAACCTTTTTTTTGGTACTACAACCCATTGAAATGATGCTGAAAAACTATACCAATTGGAAGAGTCTCTTCACCCAAAAATCAAAAGCACTGCCTTCACAGTGCTAAGGATATGTTAAGTAGCTTCTTCATACCAGAAAATATCTCCATCACCAACTGTGTGCCATCAGCAGTGTTGGCAGAATAGCAGTCAGGCTTGTATTTTTATCCAAAGCCATTTTAGTAGTTTTGTCAATTTGTTTTTCGTTGCTTTATATTTACTCAAGCAGTACTTACCATCTTCAAATATTGCTCCTATCTGAAATGACAATTCAGAGCTGTGTTCTGCTTCACACGGATAAACTGCTCTTGCTTTTCGGTGGGCAACACTGAAAAATGAAATTATGAATTATAGCAACTTTTTACTATTACGAAGACACTCTCTCAACCATTCTCTCTCCATTCACATTTGGAGATGACTAAAACTTTAAACACAATCTCACATGCATCATTACAGGCTTATAATTCATGCACACAGCCAAAGCTGAAGCTTCACAGCTTACTGTTGGCATTTCTGAATATCATACTCCCAACTTTCTGCACACTTATTTTTATGACAAACTCGACTTTCAACTACAGTTAAATTTTTTTCAAGTGCCAGTCAGCAATGAACTCAATAACAGGCAGAACATATTATACTTCAAAAATCCAACCATAATAAGAAATACGATTTTGTTATCAAGTGTTGGGAAGAATTTGCGAATATACCCAACTACTTGAATTAGAAGAGCAAACATTACAAAACTTGAAGGAAAAAGCTAAGATGGTGAAGATCTTCAAAGAAAAAACTCAAAATACTTCAAAACATGGAAAACAACATGGAAGGAAGCAGAAACAGGATGGAAGGAAAACTGGATAAAAGAGTGAAAGCAAAGAATGAAACCACAGAGAAAGGTAAAGACAGAGGAAAGTCTTTCAGAAGCAAGAAGGCTAGGATGAGAAACTTAAATTTGGCAAAGGTGGAAGAATCTGTATTTTAAAAGACTCTAAGAGAAACACTGCAGGAGAGAGACACTATGAATTGTCCACCCAAAACAAAGCCCTCCTGTATTAACCAACAAACCGCTGGCTCAACTTGTGTGCCTTCCACCAAGGAAGGTGTTCAAAGGAAAAATAAGACAAAGTAAACATGTATTTTATTCTGTCAGAATTGCTAAGGTTGCATTTCCTGGTTTGAGATAATCATTCACACGCCATGGGAGACTATAAAGATACGGAAAAAGGATGCAAATAAACAGCCAGCAAAAGTTGAAGTGCACACCGTACCTTTCCACTGCTCTATCAGTGCCAGTGGCAGGGGAAGGGCTGGGGAAGAAGAAAGTGGGCAGTGCAGCATTTGTGGCAGCCGGGTTAGCAGATGGAATATTCATCCACGAGACCATCGACGGGCGGCTTTGAGCAGGGCTAAGAGGAAATATATTTAAGGCAGAATTAACAATGTGAAGAAAATTTCTTATCGTACCACAATATTCGAATCTTTGTAACTGGACAACCTCTTAGATCTTCAACTTCAAACCAAATCATATTATCAGGGTGATTTTGCAGAAATGGCCATCGTATGATTCTGCACTCCTCCTTGGAAATCTTTCTCCTACATGCCCTACATCCTAAGCTAAGGAGAAGAATTACCTGAGATGCACGACATAAGCAATAAAAAGGCAAAATTCCCCATTCCTTATCTAATAAAGACAGACAAAGTGAAACTGCATAGAGCAGGCTATTATTTGAGCTGCCACTCTGCCTTTACAAGTTTTGATGAATCTATTTAAAAATCTCCTCAGTGCTGTACAAAGGCATGTATGACTGGGAAGATTTCTAAAGAGGCTGCAGCTATTACAACATTGGGATCACGATGCTTGCTCTGGATTGAGATCTCCTTCATGGAGCTGTGCAAACACTGCCTCAGTGGCTGCCCTCACCAACACACTGCTCAAATACACACCAAGTTAATGGCTGAACACAAAGTTGCCACAAGAGGAGAAGAAATAGCAGGCAAAATTTCAAATTTTTATTAGTAAACATACAAAGTTGACCCAAACATAAAGGACATTCCTAATTTCACACCTTAAAGAACTAAAGCGTTCCAGCACTGGAAGGCTTTCTTTCATTGCATGGACAATACAACAAACAGTCCAAACGCTGACTGTCAGCATGTCTTTGGAACAAAGAGCTGGACTTCAAGCAGTTTCTAAGCAGAAACAGAATTAAAATAATTCGCACACAGCAATCAGAAATACAGACTTCCCAATACAAGCATTTATGACTTTGTCTTACTCCCAGATTAACCTCTTAGATACCATAAATCTGCAAAGTGCCACCAAGATCTAAGAATCCAGTCAAGAAGGATTTTGTGGGGGTCTAATCAAGATGGATTGACCACAAGCAAAAAGAGGGATCAACAATCAGCCCAGTTATAATTGAAAATGAATAAAAGAAAGCAGGAAAAGTAACTCAGATAGCTGATTTTAATCTTATTGTACACTGGGATATTTAATTTCTGGAAGAAATTATCCCTATTTGTTGGTTTGCAGAACATGATTTACAATCAAATTCAACTTTTACAAGCTCATTCTCATAGCCAATATATCTCATAGCCATTCTAGCAATTACGTAGTTAAGAAGACATTATTTTCATTATTAATTTTTTAATTTAGTACATTACAAAAGGGTGTATGTCACATTCCTTATTACAAGACAATGGCTTTTCCTTTGGAAACGTGTCAGACAGCATTTGAATAAAAACTGGAATTCACAGTTTATAAAACAGCATTCTACAGTTAATTCTGCTAGAAAAAATGTAACTTAAATGTGCTGGAATCATAACCAGAAGGGTTTATCAAAACATGCTCTGCTTTTAAAAATTATCACATTTACCAAATAAGGGAAGGAATCATATGTATTAAACTGAATGATGAGCTGGATTATGCTGACTAGAAACATATTTCATGCTTAACTTTGGGAAGAGGATATCCAGTCGTCTTTTCTGCATGGGAATCTTCCACTGCACAATTTTTTACATCTTCCAATAATGACATACATTCAGGAATAGCATCCATATCATTTTGGGGTTTTCTTTTACTTTAACTTGTCCTCTTCCTCCCATTTGTCATTAATAATTGAAAAATTTTCCTCAAATACAACAACAACCTTCAGCTAAAAGTGACTTCATTCAGAGACAAACCAAAAAAATAAACACCAGCATTGGGATCATCTTCTCTAAATACTGAGGACAAAACAATTCTCAGTGGTACTGTAAAGTTTATAAAGTTTGCCAGAAGGTAAATTATTTCTTCATCATTCCCCACACATAATGTCTACATGCAGAATTAATTTTAACTCAGCAGGTGAACACAAGACAAAAGTTTTGCCAAAGTGAATTTTAAAAAAGTATCCTACTTGCATAGACTAAACTCTTCTACTTAAAACAATCCTGAGACTTAGAGAAAATATATTTTCCTTGCTATTTATTAAATTCAAATCAATCTCAGGGCAGGGGGGTTGGAATGAGATGAGGTTTAAGGTCCCTTCCAACCTAAGCAATTCCATGATTCTCTGATTAAGATTGGGTTTAGGCTCATTTCTGAAACCTGTAAAACTACTGAAAAAAAACCCCAAACACTTTAAGTATATTGCCACAGGAATATTAAAATGTCTTTAAAGCAAACTATTCATAATTCAAGAATATTCTACCAAGTGGTCTTCTCTAGTGCACACCTCAGACGAGTGGTTTGATTTTCAACAAGTGATTATTAAACCTTGCATTTATTAAATATTTCATTGGTAGATGCATCATATTAATCTCTGCAATTTACTCAATCAGCTCTAGAACAACACACACCACCTGCACTTCAGACACAGAATTAATGACTTCATAGCAATGCTCAGAACGGAGAGGATACAAAAGGAACCCTCTGACCCAGGGAAGCATCGGTCATTCATAAGAATACTCGGAATAAATACCAGATGGTTTCTTGCTGAGATTTGGAGAGAAAAGAAAGACGGGGGGGGGAAAAAAGAAAAGGAAAAAGGTGGGCACATAAAGGAACAGAAGATGAAATAAAATGTTCAGCTCCATGCCATGGCATGTTAATTTCTCAAGTTAAAGAGACTCAACAAGAAGCGTAATCTATCACCAAGTAAAACCACACTGTCCTTTACCAGACAGGATTATATAAAAGCATGTTAAAATTGGCAGGTTTTCTACAAATTCTGAGCCACTCCAACAGTTCTAGTGGAAAAACACTCCAGAAGTACAGGTATGTGGAGTGCTGGGCTGCTCCCTCCCCCACTTTTTTGATGAATTCCCTTAATACTTTTCAGCTGTAGGGAAAACACTGCAGCAGAATTTGCCTGTCACTTCAGGCTCCAGGTTACCCAGCAAGAGATCATGCTCTACAATCCACCAGGAGACACAAAAATCCAACACATTTTTCATTAGCAGTAGTTCACCATGTTAAGAAGAAAGAAAGAAAGAAAAAAAAAGTTGATAGCTTTAACTATTAAGCACATTCTAGAATTTATGGATATGGTTGTAAGGGTTTTTTTTTATTTATTGTACTTGGTTACCTCAGGAACCACTTAATTCTTGTTATTGAAACAGAAGGTTTTACTCAATAAGAAAAATAATTTCCAATGTTGCACTGTGTGAGCAACAAAAGGTTAGATTTTATTGTTTTTTCCTTGAAAAGGTTCTTGTCATAGCAAGGCTACCTTGCTATAAAGCTTTGCACACCTGTTTATCAAGATGACGATGTATTAGAAAGTCTTGCACATGTTATCACATAGCATCTCAACTTTAAGAAGGTATGTTGAAGAAATCCTTTCTCCTAAGGCTAAAATGAAGGCAATGTATTTCCTGTGGGTAGGAAAAAAACCCAAAAAGGCTGACATAACCATCTCTCTTTGAGGAAAAAATGCTATTGTCTAGCATAGTGAACGATGGGAAAAGAGGAGGAGGGGGGAACGGCTTTACTGAAAATAAGCTAGAGATTTTGAACTGATATTCAGAAAGAAACTTCTGAAAACAAGATTTTATTGGATGTTTATCTTGCTGGTTCCTAAGGTAACACAGCTAAAGAGCAGCCTCTTATCTTGAGAGCAAGGAAGCGAGTCTGTGTAAAGAATCGACACTGCAACTCTTGAGAAAAAAAAGGGTTGTTTCATAGACAAGTTTGGCAGCGCCATGGCTGTCGTGTCGCAGTGTCTGGCTGACAAACTCAATGAAAGCGTTCTTGCAAGGTTTCATTACAAGATGACAGTGTGCATCAAAGGGTGCTGGCTATTTCTGATTCTATATGCAATCCAGTAGTGATCACCACCACGTTTTCCTGCACATTAAAAACCCCTGCGCTTCGGGGAGTGGGGAGCAGAAAAATACACGGCCAAAATTCTAGAAATTGTAGCTACAGCAAAGCTGGAGACAAACAGAAGGCCAGAATTTCCCCATCTGTGTTCCCCCTGAAAAGAAACTCCATCCTCAAAATTTAAAGTATGTGACATGCACGCAGCATTCCTGAACCCTCATTTTTACAGAGCACATCAGTCAGCACTGAAATAGAGGTTTTGTTAACTTGGATTGTGAAGTCTCAGTGAAGCAGCTAACACATTAGTGAAATGATCTTTCACGCCAGTCTGGTAAATCCAAAGCTAATGTCTACAACAGCTGTCCCAAGTTAAAGCATTTTTAAATGATAATTCAGACAAAGCAAAAGTGAAGTATGTGCATCTATAAGCTTAGAGCTCACCGGTGTTCCTTCCAGAAAAAAAAAATAAAATGAGGGAAGCATACAAAGAAAAGAAAAAAAAAAAAAAAAGAAAAAAAATGTTTAAAAAGGAAACTTTAGCTCATCCCAGTGGTTGCACCCACACCTCTCCCTGCCCTGGGCACACACACCACTTACCCTGTGCTCACACAGCAGTGCTGCTGTCAAGCTCACTGGCAGCCAAGGAGATGGCAAGGTCTGTTTTGTACAAGCCACATGACTAAGTTATATTATGCCTGTCTCAAAGAAGCTGCAAAATGAGGGCTCTTGCTCTGCTTGCATAACGAAAGGGTACAAAATGAAGTGCCTGCTCTGCTAAACCCGCTCTCAAAGTGCTGAGTCACTGGAGAGGTGGCAGCTGAAACAAAAACTAACTGCAGAATAAGCACAATGACCCAACAGCTGCTAGAGCACCTTTTTTTAATAAAATAGGATGATGACATTAGATACTATACAAAGTTTTCAAGACAGTGAAACCGAAGTCACTCATCATTTATTGTAAAATTGCAAATTCACACCACTGCCAGAAAGTACAAAAAAGAAAGTATTACCATTTTAAGGAGACTAGACATGCAGTCTACTGATGTAGATATAACAAGGCTGATGGGAATTCATTCAGCAGTCAAACAAAATTAATAACTATCTCCAAGGCTTCTGTTATGTGCAGAACATCACTGTCTCTGCCCGCCCTTGCCATCTGATGGCTCTTTTAACATCAGTTTGCTCATCAGCAATTTGAACAGCTTGAGATTTCATGAAGAATGAGTAACTTCTTCCCAGCCTGGTCACAAAGACCCTGGATGCTGCACAGAACAGATCTTGTCACCATTTTGGAAGCCTCTATGGATGTTAAAAACCCCAAAACTAGGCCCACGGTGTAGCACTTATATACCATTGAGCTGGGTAACAGAATATTTTACTGTCAGGAGAACCAATTAAGAAAAATTCATAAAAACAGAAAAAAAAGACTGAATTATTTCATCTTCCTTTAGTCCCTTACATGTTCCTAAAAATCCATTTACATTGGATTTTCTTTGGTGCTCCCATTTCTCCTCTGGGCTTTGAGCAGCTTTGGTATTTGGACCGTCAGGACCGTACCTTGCGTGCTCCTATAGATGCATCCAAGGTGGGATTTCAGTTTGGAAACTATGGATCTTACTATTCTTAGCCCAGAAATGTAATTGTTTTAACAGGCCTGTACCCGCCCACCCACCCACTAATGAAAATGTTTGAGGGACAGGAATGCTTTCCAGCCCCTCCAATTGCAAAATCCCAAAGGCTTAGAGAGGGAAAGCAAAACAGGCCAGATAAACAGACAGACAGCAAAATCTTGAGGAAGGCTACTCCATATCCTGCATCATAACTTCATCCAGAACAACCATCAAAAGTCACCACATTCCAGCTCCCTGGGAAACCTAAACACCCTGCAGTCTCAAATCCCAAAAATGAACTCTCCAGCTGAGGAACAAGACATTAGTTTTCATTATTTGAATGAAGAAGTGATCATGCAGTAAGTGTAGGGAACTTCCAACAAAAAAAAGACTGACCCAATTCTAAAAACCCAGCACTGTGAGGGGTTAGTCTGTAAGGTCTGTAGATAAGCCCTGGCACAGGGCATTGTACTGTGAGCACAAAGAAATCTCGTGACAACAAGGGACCAGTTACAGCAACAAGACTTTCCTTATCAGAAAGAGGTCCTCAGAAAGATTAATTACAACACATAGCGAGTCCAGAGAATACCAAGTGTTCAGCTTTTTTGGTTCATTCTGAGGTCAAGTGAAAACAGACATAAGGCAGCCCACAGTACTTTAGGACACGACTTGTTATCCAGCTTTTGACAAATCAGTCATTGCAATAAGGGAAATCTGCTCTAATCCATCAGAGGTGAGCTGCCATCACAGCCAGAACTCTGGGAATGGCTGAATAGGACAGGCCTCACATCAATAAATGATTCTGTAAGTAAATTCTATAATCAAACCACAACAGCTACAAAAAAAAAAGTTTCCCTCACCTTTTTAATTTAATTACATCACTCCGCATCTGATACTGCAGCTTCGGCAATACCGCCTCCTTCACTATAAGAGGACTTTAAATTACACTTTGTCTTTACTTGCTTAGGTATATTTATTAGATACCAAAATGTATATACCCAGTTTAGCTATCACTGTTATCTCTTGCACATGCAAAGCCATAGTGCAATAGGGTGAAAGTCAAACTTTGCACCACTAACTTTCAACTGCAGGTAAAACGGAAGATTGACTATTGCTCCACAGTTCAAATGCAGTTTAAAAGCTACCCATAACCCCTTCTAATCCATATTTCCAAACCCAAGACCATGACTATTATCAAAACAGTTTGGGGACTAGCTTAGAAAGGCTGTCCAGCCTCTTAGTATCTGAAATCCTGAACTCCTCTTAGGAAACTACACATTTTAAACTACTAAAAATTTGAGTTTCATACACCACAGGAATAAAAATCTGAGTGATTCAGGTGCATATTTTTCACTGACAATCAGGAAGGCACTGAAATTAATGTCAGGGTCACATCCTCCAGCAAAAAGCTATCTCAAGCCTCTTGAAGAAGAGGTGTGGCAGGCTTATTTACTTTTTGGGCAAATGCAATAGAAAAACCAGAAACTCTGTAGGACAGAGTCAGGATGGACACTTAAATCAGAGAGGAAAAAAGGAAGAACACAAATCTGAGGTTAACATTAAACTGAGACTGCTGTTGCTGCTCTACCTTAAAGGGAAAAAAAAGTCCATACTAGCGGAGAGCAATCCTTTACCCAGCTCACAACTCTAATTATGAGTTTATGTTAGAGATCACCTTTGTGCAAAGCATCCTTGGAGAGAAGGTATTTTCAAACAGTACATGTTTATGACACAGGGCTCCATCGAGTAGAAGTGGTAATTTGCCCATCCTAGGCTATTTGGAGTTTGAATCCTGTGTCTACAAAAACTACTCTGTAACTTTGTGATTGACAGGGGGGAAAAAAAAAAAGCTATGTTCTACCATAGAGTGTATGTAAAAATAAAACATATTTATTTATAGTATTTGGCTCTAGATGGAAGTGTGAAGATAAAAATAACTTCAGGAAAAAGGTTAAAAAGAGTTTAGGGTGCATGATAGTCTTAAAGCAGCAAACTCAGGTCTCCACTGAGAACCACCCCTGCCAAGCATCACCCAAGTCTCTACTCACCCCTACAGCAGCACACGACAACACAGGACATATGTCTGATCCACACAGATCTTTCAGAGAAAATCTAGCATCAGGCAGACACACACTTACAGACATGAAAACCAACAGCTTAACGGGGCTTCAAAATGGCACATATGTGAAACATCACCTTCGAGTTACACCGTATGCACAGCACATCTTTAAATACTGACATGACAATTGAGCAGTCAGGGCTTTGTGAGATATTTCAAATTGGTGGCAGAGCCTTTGCTCTCTTAGCTTCTTTCGCCACTTTGGCCATGAAGCCCCTCCTAGAGCCCATCAGGAGGTGAGGGTGTATTTGCCTCCATTTGGTGTTCACCTCACCATGCTGGAAGCTGTGGCTCCTTTTGTTTTGGAAGGTGGGACAAGGAAAGGGCACGCATCACAAAAATCTCTGCCAGGAAACATCATGGTGACAACAGCTATGATTCTGGAAAAAACAAGCTGCTTCTTTCTTGAAAACAGATACCACAAAAAGTATTCTTGCTACCCATCACGTACTCTTGCTTCAAGCAAACTACTGGTATAAACCAGCTCTTGGAATATCTGACACATCTTGACCCATAATGCAACATCCCTCCCCTGGGAAACACTGCAAGCAACTCTTCTGCCACAAAGAAGTCACCATCACCTTGTTGACTGCATAACTCCAGAGTGATCGATCTCCTACAAGTAACACCCATGCGTTATAAACATCAGCAGAAACTTGAGAAACCGGATCCTCTGGTATAATTCCATCTCCCCTCGACTCAGTATGGCACTTGCTGTAGCTCAGTGAACACCTGCAATACCATTTGAGAGACGATACTGTGGCTTTAAGAATTGATTTTGTCCCAATTTGGCTCAAAATACAAAAACATTTTGAAATCCTTCACAAACAGAAAGGATTGTTCCTCACCTAACTCTAAGGATTGGTCCAATTTATGAGCATAGTCTACAATCAACAGCCAGTGCTATATTTCCCAGAGCTGTGAGAGCTACCAGAGCTACATTCTGCCATTACTACACTGGGGCTGCTCTGTGTTTTGGTTTGGGTTTTATTTGTCAAGGCAGGGCCCTCTGAGTCATCCAAACTAGAAGGGGAAGAGAAGCCAATTTAGGGTGAGAAAGTAGAGGAAAGAAAGAATGTAACATACACAGACTACTCTGTCACTGTCCAGGCTTGTTACAGAGGTAGCTCTTAAGCAAACTTCACAGACAGGCGAGTGGAAGAAAGAAACTGCTTTTGACAAATAATCTAAATGCACATACCATGCACCTTTATTTTCTTCCCTTCCAAAGAGAACTCTAAGTACTGTTTCCAACTGAGCAGAAAACCTCAAGCCATCAAGTCAGGTTTCCAAAACACCAGTGCAGTATAATTCTTAGTGAAAATTAACAAATGAAAAAAAAAAAAAATGCAATGTTCCTTCGAACACCTGAAGTTCCCAAACTCTCTGGGATAAAACCAACACTCCTCCTTTTATTCTGTGAAGTGACATTATCGCTGTTCTGCTAACCCTGTATTCCTTAATTAGCTTTCACTGGTTTTATACCAGCTACAGCATCTTTTCCACACATGCACCTCTCTTTGCTAAGTACAACTTATTGCTAATTCTACCCACTTCTAGAGGATAGTACAAGAGGATAAGGGAAGAGTAACTTCAGATCTCTACTGAAGAAACAGCATTTACAGAAAATAACTATAAATTTGGAATTCTTTCAATACATATGAGAGAAAAAAATTGTTCTAGTTAAGAAATACTCAAGTCAGCAGTTAATTATTATTAATTATTCTGTGACTATCTATATACTCTCACGTATTACATACATCTACACATATATTTTACACTTGTTTCATCACCAGAGCAGAATGCCATTATGGAAAATACTTGTAACAGATCTTTTCTCCAGACCTGCTCCTTCCACTCTTCTTGGCACTAAAGGCTGGAAAACTTTGTCTTGATAGTGGTTAAAGTCTGAATGAATAGCAAACCAGAGAATTCAATTCAAGTTCAATTCTGATTTAAAAACAAGTTATGGTCAGCTTTTTGTGCATCAAACCTGAATACACACTAGAGAGATAGGACTAACATTTCAATGTCAATTTTTGCTAAATGTAAGTCATGCTCAAAAACTGAACATTTACAGCATCTACTGAAAGTGACAGACTGCACTTCCATTGGAAACCAGGTACTAAATTTGTTTAGAAGAGATTAAAAATGAAAATCTTCTTAGACAATAGCATCTGAGCACACACCCATTGCAGTATGTTTATCCAACCCCAAAACTGGGCCCCAAATCTTAATAGTATGGCATCTTAGTGTAGCTTAATGCTTTCTTGTAATAAAACTAGGGTAATACATCATATAGAGAATAACTTACATCTTCACTGCTTAAATAAAAAAAATTTAAAAAAACATTTAAAATTTTATACAGGTTACCAGAAAATGAACTAGGTTTCAATTGAACAAGAACATTTCTTCCCTACAAGCATTCAAGTGGGCTCTAAGCTCCAGAACAACATACAAAACACATCTTTTTGTAGCAGAAGAAAACAAACACAATTACATGCAATTTCTAAAAATCACTCCTCACCAATCTGAAAAGGGAAATGTGCTTCGCAATCATACTAGTGGAAGCATCCTTACTTAACTTCCAGTTACTTACAGATGTGTTGTCCAGCCTGCAAGATCTCCGCTGTCCATGATAAGGTGATTTCCATCCAAGAGCCCAGGGGGGCTGCTGGAGAAGGCAGGTGTTGGAGACTGGGAAGAAAGAGAATCCATGCTCCCAGTTGGGGTGTCTTCTCTGGGAGAGCTGTGACTGTCAGCTAGAAAAGAGAGCACAAGTCAGAAGGATACTCAAGGAACCATCTCATAAAGCAAAAGAATCTGCCTTGGAGATAATGCCCTGAAATATGTACGAGAAGAAACCTTACTGTCCCATCTCCACCGGGTATTTTGGAGGACAAGCAATCTCCCAGTATTTCCCCAAAAGGTATCATTGCACAATTTCCCCCACTGTTCTCTCCAGGCTTTCTTCACATACAACATATTCCCAGTCCCCTTTTCAGTATGTGTTTTATGTGAATGAAATGCTAAATTTTGGGGAGGTATTTTTAGACAAAGGCATCACTTCATATAAGAAAGTAGTTTAGGATATGCACATTTACATGTCTTCCTAAAAACAGTCTCTAAAGACAATTTAACACACATTTGAGGAAATGATTGCTCTCAAATACAACAAGCACAGTCTTCCCAAACATGAAACTATGACATTTAGAAAGGTCAGAATAAGCAAGAGATCTCTAACAAACACACAATACCCAAGAATGTTACTTTTATTACTCCTTTTTAATGGTGTTACTTTCAAGAGAGCTCATTGTATTCTGATCTACTATTTGTTTTCATAGGCTACTCTTAGGATATCACTCGAGAGGCAACATATTCAGATATGATTGATTAGGAAAACATTAAAGGAACACCATCCCTACCCCAAGGACAGTAAGATAAAGTTACCAATGTGTCACAGCAGTCACTGCAAACCATGCTGACACATCAAGCCAAACAGCACATTCTTCGCTGAAAAACTAACCTTCACCCATATAGCTTTTCCCTTTCCATCTTTACTTTTTTAAACATCAGCTGTACATTTCATAAATTCTAAAGGAGGTGCGTGAAATAAGGATGTTTGCAAACATTAAAGTATCCAGCACAGCGAAGCCAGCAGTCTCAAATGGGGTCTGTAGCTGCTTTCAATATATTAATATTTAACAGTAATAAGGATCAATCCCAGCCTTTCCTCTGTCCATTCTACTCCCAGTAGCACTCATGAACACAACCCACAGCCCTGCCAAATAACACCACCAGAAAAATCTAGAGAGGATTAGATACTGTTGCCCCCACAGTCTTTGTAAGAGAGTTCTGCTCTTTTGGGGCCAAAAGGTTTTGGGGAAAAAAATGAACAACTAAGTTCTAACACAGCATCAAAATAATATAATCAAATGCTGTTAAACTATTGTGCTTGCTTGACAAGCTGTATCTCCTATATACAGTAATATACAACATGAAGTCCTGTGCAACATTACTTTCTAAGTCTAAATTAATTAACATCTGCTCAGGGAACAACTGAGCTTACTTCTACTCCATCAAGCTAAGCAGTCCTGTCGCAATGATTTCTTTCATTTATTATTTTTCTCCTAATTAACTAAAAGTGCAACACCGCAACAAAAAAACGTGGACAAAGAAAAGCCACCCTCGCTGGACAAAATCCTTCTCACAACCCTATTACAGCCTCAGCCAGCTCAATTCCTTCTGCTACAAAAGCCTGAAGTTAGCAAAGCCCTCAGCTGCTTCCCCAGCCATCTCATCCCCACTCCCTCCCAGCAGCTCTCAGAGAACAACTTCCCTAGAGAGTAAAATGACATACAAGTAAAAACAGTGAAATGATAAAAGTGATCATCTGGAAATTTCTCCCCAAGCAGCTGCTAATTTAAGATCTAAATTAGCCTGTAGTACCAAAGTGTGATACACTCCAAGGAGGAGAACATTAACCTGGGAAAGTGAGTCACTTGCACTGTGGCCCAATCCTGCTCACCTGGCACCTCCCCACTGCACCAAGGCCACGGTTCTGCTGCTGCTCAACATTTACATAACATGAGAATCACAGGAGTGTCAGGCAAAAACTTATTAATTACATCTCATTTGCAGATGTATGTGTCACAGTGATAAACATCTGAGAGATTAGACAGTGGTACTGCAACCTTACTTCATAAATTCCTTAGAACTAGACTTAAGTCTTTTTAATCCATCACAATTTCTTTTAAAAGTAGTAGTAGTAGCACAACCTAGATTATCAAACTACATCCACCGTATTAGGCCATATTTACCTCAGCCATTCACTTAGCATTACTAAAACACAGTTGAAAGGAATATTAATCTGTTTTTTAATATTACAAATACAACCATCTCAAAGCACCTCCCTACAGAAAGCAGAGGATATACTGTTGAATTGTTTCTCAGAACACCTAGAAAAAGTAAAAAAAACCAAACCACTACACTTCAGTCACGCACAGCAGAGTCGACACTGGAGACTGTAGTATACAGGCAATTATGTTTGACATCATCATAAATTAAACTGTGTGTTAAATCTTTCCTCAAATTTTACTTCTTCCTTCCTGAGCCAGTGTTTTCTCACAGTCTGTACTGCACTGAACTCCCAAAACTAAGACTGGGTTTTGAACACTAAAAACAAATCAGGTGTTTAAACAGGAAAATGCCTGCTAAATTCTATGGGATTAAGTAAAAACCCTCTAAAACCTGTTCAAAGACACTTTACATTTTTGATGTCTTCAATTATCTTCTTTTGTAAAGTAAAACAATGTTTTTATTCAGGAAGAGGCAATTCTGTGTAACTGCAAACACAGATGACTATTGTCCATCTAGCACATTTTCATGATTAAAAACAATATATGCTCCAAACCTAAGTCTTCAAAATATAGGGCCATTGCTATGATTTCAACAGCACAAAGATCTCACCCTCTAGGTCAGTGCTGAAAGTTCTGCTAACTTCAGAAATTATAGTAACTCCTGTACATGGCAGAGGCTATAGAACTGTGCCTCATTATCTCTTTATTCAGCTTAATAACCTGCTTTTGATTAATGCCCATCTCACATTGGGGTCAAACTACATCTTCCAAATAGTCATTGTCTGAAAACATCAGTAGCTGATAAAGGGAATGAAGAATCAATTGGTTACTAATTAAGATACTTGCCAATCAATGCATGTACCTTCACTCTGTTAGGCCTTATTTTCAGGCATGACCCATGTAATATGCACTACTAATTATTATATTACCTCTCATATCAGGTTTTTGTGCTGTGTGACAGTATTTCAATGATCTCCTTTGTTTAACACCAAATCTCTTACTTTTGCAGCTTTGGAATCACACATCTATTTTATGAAGCTGTTACAATTTCCCAGTGTACTCTCCGAAGAGGCTACGTCAGATGTGATTCTATGGGGTTTTGTTGAGATTCCATCAGAACGACATTAAGCGTTAATTCCACTGCTTACTCCTTCTCATCAATCCCATTTGTACATCCAGGGCTGCCACTTGTTTTTGCCACAGCTTTAATGATATGGTGAGCTGATTGCCCTCTGTGACCAACACACTTCGCAGAGTCATTGTTTCTAAGGATGTGCTCCCTTCTGTAACTTTGGGCTACATTTTCCCTCTAAAATCTGTACATTTGTTTCTCAATACAACTGTGTTTATTTTGGTTGAATGGGTGCAGCTCAGCACACAACCACAACTCCTACTGCCTGCCATTATTTGCAATTCTCCTAACTTTGTCCCATGTGCAAATACATTGTCAAAGATTCGTATTTACCTTTCTAAATACTGCTACTCCATTAGCATTCCTCCTGTTGCTTCAAACTTCTTCAGCAAGCCGCAAGATGTTCTAAAAATTAACATTGCCAAGCTATACAACCCCATGACCAGAGACCTTTTTCCAGACAAGTTAGGTGACTTTGCATTATTCAAAATATTCACCTAGCAACAGGACTATCTGTGAGCATTTCTGCTTGATAACACATTGATTATCATAACTAAGTTCTTTTAGACACTTCTTCAAAACTTGTAACACACAATGACTTCTAGCTATTTCCTCTTTTCCCACCCCCCTGCCCTTTTCCTGTATTCTGCTTTGCAGAACCAGTAAAGACCCTAAACTGCTGGAGTCCTGCCTTTTAAGTTTTGACATGGTTTGTTTCTCAAAGTGTGCGTTAAGGACATTGCTGGAACTGAATCAGCTTTATGGGTTTCCTTTTACCTCAGAAGTCAGGGGCTCCTAATATTGATAGTCCAGTATTTTTTACTGTTTCTCTCCTCTCACTCCTCTTTATCTCCAACATTGTTCTCCAGTGAGCAGCATTGTCAGGTCTCCCACTCCTATGAAAATGCTGACTGCCACATTGGACTGACAGGTCCTTTCGAAGAGGAGCTCCAGAAACTTCCTATTCTTTTTTCCTACCACTTGAATTCCAGTGAGCTCTTACCTTATAAAACATGCAAGATGTAATTTCCTTTAAAGCTCATTTACATTATTCTTTGAGCATACAGTTTGGTGTTCTTGGTGCCTTCACCTTCTCCTTCTAAAAATGTCAATCCCCCTCCTTTTTCTCTCCTATTATACTCATTTTTGGGTGCCAAAGAGTGCCTGAATAGATGAAGGACATGAGGGCTCTCAGTACAAAAGCAGTAAGTCTGTATGACATCTCACAAATTTCTGTCAACATTCCAGCCATCAACTCTTCACCTTTCCTTCGTCATGCTTGTGGGAAGGTTTTGAGTGCCTTCAGCTTGGCCATCTTTCTAGAGCTGCCATCAAGCTGCTTCTACAATTCACGTCCCCATCCTACGCAAATAGGTGCAAGATCCAGTTTTACTCTCAAGAGAGTTAAAAACTTGTTTCACATTCTCACCACCTTTTGCATACTATTTAAATTTTTTGACTGCTTGGATCCTTTTAAACTGTCATGTAAATTATCCTCTTGTTTCACTGATCTAATCACAACACTCATCCAAGCCTTTGAGCTTTCACTGTGCCTCTGCAACAGACACCCTCTGCTTTGCCTTTATGGCTGTTCATAGTTCAGACCAGCCCCATCTAGAAAATAATAAATAGCTTAAGTTGATCCTAACAGTTTACTGGTGTACCTAGCTGGTACTACTCACCCTTCCTCCTTCCCCCCTTCCCTGCCTTGTGTCACCCTTTTTCATAATGACAGATACCCACAAAGTACCTGCACAGACTAAGACCTACCCCATGCAGCTTTCCTCAAGCAAATACAGAAACCTTCACTTCCTTTTGCCTTTTATCTGGAGGAGTCTCAGATATTAAAGGCTCTCAGACCCTTCTTACCAGAAATCTGAACTCAGCTTCCACCTAACTGAGCATGACATGTCTCCCCACTGCCTTTTTTTCTCCTTTTTCCATCTGGCTAGTCTAAGAATATTTTTTTGTTGGCATCCAAAGTTGAAAAAAAAAACCTGAAATACTTTGGCAGTGTCAATAATCAGATCCTTACTTTACTCTGAGAATTCTAAATAAGAAAAAAGCATTTGTGTTAAGAACCATGAAAAGCAGAGAGTTAACACTATCAGTTACTTGCTTAAGTGACAGTTTTCTTCCAACTTCAGCTTGAGTAAACTGATGAATTACATGCTTTAATGTTAAAAGCAAGACAAATCTTTAATGTCAACAGTACAACCAATGCCTATAGTTTAAGGGTAACCAGAGAATGAAAACAGTTTATGAAAGAGAATTTTTCAGAGCAAATGAGGAATATGTGACTGTTTCTGTTGAGATACACAGAATAGGCCAAACAGAACTGTCATATATGTTTTAAGTGGTCATTGCATGGGCAAGTTGTGGTAAAATAAGAGGATAAAAATCCATATTACTGACTTCAACACAAAAGGGTTGAGTCATAAGGCAAGGGATGATGGGTAGAATTACTGAGGAGAGTAGGTTAAAGATGCTGCAAAATCCCTGTTGCCACCTTCAAGTCTGACATTTTGGCAACACAAGGTGGGGAAGCAGCAGCTGCACTGCTGTGCAGCCACCCATCCTCCCCCATCAGCATCACAGCTGCATCCCGCTCTGAGGTAACAAACATTCGTTCCCCATAAATAGCTAACTTCCCACAATAATACAGAAGTTCAACCAAGCAGAAAGTAGCTTTGCTCTTATGTTAATTTGTGGGTATGTACTACGCTTTCATTTTAACAGGAATCTCATAGATCAGGGATAGAAAAGAAATATTGGTATCATAATATCCTTGATCAAGCAAGTACTGAGTTCCAAGTGTTAAATGTTCAGCATCTACAGAAAACAGACACAGAAAACGTAACCAAAGTTGCCTCACATAGATAATAAAACTTTAAATGATCCCATGAAACAACATACCACCTACTCTGGAAAGGATTCAGCGGTTCCTGGAAAGCTAGAAGTAACTCCACCGGAGAAAGTTTTCTGTGGTAGTGATCAGAGCACTCTGCAGTTAAGAACAGCCTTTTCTAGATGCAGAGCTACCCCCTTTATTCATTATTTACAGCACCACTCACCCATTGGTGTGGTAAATCACACCAAACACCAGGTGAACACAGACATTCTTCTACTTCTTCAAATTTTTTTAAAGTTTTCTGAATTAATGAAGCCAAGTCACCTGTTTCTGAGTAAAATAAGAAACTGTGTACTTTCATTTATCATGTTACTAAAACTGGTCAATTGTTTATTACCTCCAGACCACAGAAATTGTGCTTTTTAAACACAGGTTTCCAAATCAAGGTGAAAGCTTGATTGAAAGCTAATAGTGACCTATTATTTGGTTTAAAAAGTAATCATAGTGAATGCTAAAACTAAACAAGAGAGTTATTTCACTGCTCCTGAATAATTGGTATTTTGGAGGTCAGATTGTTGTAAATGCTAAAAAAAATAGATTTTTATTACCACATTCCATTATCCAAAAGTACCCATTAATATCCCCAGCGTGTAGCAAATCCTGTATACTGCAGCATTGCCCTGGTATGGAGTTAGTTCTTAAATAAATTTAGACATCATAGATTCATCCAGCCTAAAGCCAGCAGAGCAAATGGACAGCAGACAACCCATATTCCCATCAGTTTCGTGCTGTCACACAGAACACATGCAGCAAGAATCAGATCCCTCCGCCAGCTACTTTTTTTTCTCTCAGACAAAATAATTAACACAGTTATTCAAGCTGACTACAGTTTTTCCTAGATAAAGACCAACTTTGATATATTTTTCAAATGTGTGCATGTAGCAGCACGTGTGCCTTAGGCACAAAGCAGCTTTCCTGTAGAAAGGTTGTTTTTCCCAACTCCATAATGGTTCAGATACGTCAGAAAAAGGAGGAAGCTGTGCTAGACAGAATTTGCCTCAAGACTGGGTGATGCAACTCAAGAACTGTAGCCAAAGAGGCCACAAGATGTTTGAGCTGGGGCTAGGAGAGGGAAAGAAATGTGCTCATCTGCAAATTACTTAGGGGCAAGAGGAGATTGGGGACCATCATCCTGTCCTGGCCTCCTCCTTTTTGATTTTTTTTTTGTCCATTTTTAAAATGCAAAGTTTAATTATAAACAAGCATCTTCCTACAGATACACTTACCCTGTATCATTAAAGAATTAACCAGAAAAAATTAAGCAATTATTTCAATAAATATCCCCCTTACTGTAGGTCATCTCTCAAAATTCAGGAGAAATACTGCTTGGATTATTTTACATCAACAAAATCCCAAAGACACGTAGCCTTTTGCTGAGCAAGCTAAAACTAAAATGGATAAAGAATCCCAATTTATTCCTCAAGCTGTGGACAAACAGTTCAAGACAGAGTCACAGATACAACGCTGGGATGTTAATTATATCACATAATTAAATTTTAAAATACAACAGAAATCAGATACAAGCCTGCAGAGGGGTTCCTCTTTTGATTTGTGTACACCATGATAACAAGAGCCATATCTAAACTCAAAGACTACTCATTTTTACCAGAGCTGGCTTGGCAGGAAACCATACATGATCTCCAGCCTTAGCAGGCTGGCCAGATGCCAACCAATTTCATGGCTGAAAAATGCAACGATGAACTGAAGCTACTTCCTGAAAACCCTGACAAATAGCAAGATAAATAGACTGTCCCACTGCTTTCATAGTTTTTTGGTAGCACTTAGTTTGGGTTTCCACCAGTCCAGGCAACATTAGCCTATGGTCCAGCCCTGTATTGAAACGTACAACAGCTCTAGTCTCATCCGTGAGAATGAGAACCGAAAAACCAGAGCAGATCAAAAAGGGGTACAACCACCAGGCCTAAAAGTTCCCTAAGTCAGAAGCACTTCTTAAATACCAGCAAAAACTCCAAGTCCATGAAAACATTCTTCCATGTTTTCTGTTTTGCTGGCAATTCAGGTACCAATCAGCTGCAATATGTGTCTGTAAGGGTCCTTCCAGCCCCAAAAGGTAAGGTGTTCACAAGCTCTTTCCCTGAGCTGTCAAGCAGGGATAACACCATGCTGTTGTCTCCTGTTCTCTTGCTATTTAGCTTGCTTCACTTGCAATTACTTCCTCTGACTTCTTGAAAGAAGTTTCTCACCAAAAATTCCACAACTTGGCCAATGACAAGGACTAACTGCTACCACACTGTGTATGTGATGGGTCTCTCACAAGAAAGGCACTCTGAAATATTTTCTCTATGCTGCTGACACTTGGCTGTGCCTCCTTCCCCATTTTGTTCACCTCTCTCCTTTAGCCTTAACAGTGACTTCAGTAGAGGAATGGATCAAGAGGGATACATATTGCTTATTAAAAAAGCTACTGAAAACAAGATAAGCATCCCTTAGGGGAAGTTTTGTCAGTTGTTTCCATCGACCGTCCAGGTGACAGGTTTGTTGATCTCCCCTAAGAACACCTTCAATCTCCCCCTTGGTTCAGCAAGTTGCAAGAACAGCTGGGAAGGGAAGAAGTGACAGTGATGTAATTAACCTTCCAATAAGTGCAACTTTCAAATGAAGAAAACAGAATATTAGAGAGAAAAAGAAGAGCAAATAGGACAAAGACTTCTAGAAGCTAACGGGTGAACAAGAATACATTTTTTTCTGACTGAATGAAAAGCACTGATGGAGTGGGAGCAAAACAAGAAGAAGAATATTTTCTAACTTGCATATCAGCCTTATTGAACATCCACCAGCTCTCCCCCGCAAGATCTTCTCTGCTATCCCTGTCACCAGTGAAGAGAAGCAAGAGCATCCCATGTGAGGAAACCCCTAATTCAGTGAAATGCACATTCTCACCCATAGGAAGGTGACTGAAGAGCTGAACAGCTACAAGTCTTTGTTCTACTTACACTCTTGTGTGCCGGGTGGGAGAACTTAGTTTTGCCAACAGAGGTTGGCCAGGGCACAGCTGGCATGGAGCAAAGATACGTCAGTGACTTCCATGCCTGGGATTAATAGCTTTTAGCATGCCAAATTGGCCTTCTTACAGCATTATGTGCCCCTGCATGTCTCTGTGCAGAAGGTAGAGCATTAAAGAGATGAAGGATTATTACAGGAGATCGGAGATTTTTAATAATGTCTGGCCTCAAGGAAAGACTGACCCATTCTCCTGAACTCCCCATTCCTTCTTTAAATTCAGATTCTAGTCTTAAGTCTATTGAAGCTCCCTTCCCCTGCCCCCTGACCCCTGTTGTATGCATGTGTGTGAACACGTGGATGTGTTTACGTTGAACATTTCTACAGCCTCTAGATTTCTTACACTGAAAGCAGACAAGCACTGGCAATGATACTCAGGCAATTCTCACACCAACCGTGAAGATCTGATACACCTCGTTCAAAAAGATGTAAAAGTTAGGAGATGTTTACTACATCATGACACAAATTGGATTTTTGGTAACAATGCAGCAAGTAGACTGTAGCAATATGACTCACAGGGATAAAATGGCCAGACAATGCATATTGTGTATGTGAAGTACAGACCAAAATTATCCTGTATCTCCAAAAAAAATAAGTACCTTCTATGGACCCAAAGCTTTCCAAGCAGAAGACAACCCTCTGATAGGAAAGTAGGACCCACAATTACATAAGGAAAAGCTTTACCTTCACTGTCAGTAGCTCAAAAAGACTTAACTTTGAATAGCACACATCCTACTCGCAGCCATCAGGTGGAAAAAGCTGTGATGGATCACATAGAATTGCAGGAACTACTCTTGCAGCAAGATGAAATACAAACTGTCTGAAATTCCACATGGCAAACAGCAGTCATCCTGATTTTCCCCTCATGACTACCATTGGTGCACTTATTTTGTGACAGCATAGCTGTGCTCTGCTCAGCTGTTAACAATAGCTTTGTAAGCAAGTGTTGCAGGGCCTTATGGCTTTTTGATATGCCCATGTAGCTGCTTTTCTTTCCATTTCCTCCACTACGTGCCAGGTTACAGAAACACTTCCAAGCAGCAGATTCAGAAATAGAAAGAGTTCAAGGCCAGGTTTCACACCTGCAACCTTGCAGTTCTGGGCTGTTCCAGCCCTGAAGACCAGTCTCATTATAAATCCAAGGCTTCCTCTAACATCCAGGTTTTATGTTCGGTATTCCAAATGAAGTTTATGATTTTTTACTTCTGTGCTTGGGGCAGGAGGTGATGGAGGGGAGCAGGGAGAGGGAATATTGCTATGTAGCCATTACACATATCGCATTTTACTCTGATAAAGTAATTTAATTGAATGCCACAGTAATTCATGCAAATTAATTTATTGCCCAAATTAAGATGCTGTCTCACTCCAATCCCCACAAAAAAATCATAACCAGGTACTCCTATTCAACACTAACATATCATTCATCACTATGGCTCCCCTAAATACTTCAAAGGGCAATATAAGTTAGCACAAAGTTTTGAAGGGTTAAGCAGCAGTTCTAATTTTTATTTCTTTTAGAATTCTGCAGAAGAATCTGTTTTCTAAATCACTATAAATACAGTATTTAGTTTACAGCAGCAGCAGAAAGCTGTCACAAACAGCCCATATGAGTTCCAGAGTGGGGGGATAGGACACAAATGCCCTAAAAACAGAACAATGCAGCCCCCTTTGACACTAATGTGCTATGTCCATGTATGTGCCAAGGATAAATTTTGGCACCCAGAGGGTATTCAAATAGAATAAGGCATCAGCAGGTCCTGTGGTTTAAGATGTATATTCTGGTTTGTTTAGAAAACGAGTTGTTCTGTAGTGCTACGCATGACCCATTTCTTGACTCCAGGTGAGACTTATGCAACTTGTGCTGATTCTCTGCTCATCCTGGATGGACTGCATTACACTGCCTACCTTATACAGGACTTTTCTTCCCATATTGCTCTAATAGTCCTGCAAAATAGTTTAATAATCTCAAAGTCCCTGGCACTGGGGAAAAAAAATGAATGAAACGAACAAACAAGAGAAACCCCAAATCTGTTGATTTTGCTACAAGACAAGAAAGGTATACAAAAATCTAAATAAAATTGTAAGGGAACAAAATTTTAAATCTGCATTGCCCTCTAGAAAAAATGTAAACAGAAATCTCTTCTGATAGATACTGACTGTCCAAATGGAAAATAAAGATCCAATGACATTTTTAGAAGAACAGGATAAACAACTCCTTATTCTAGCTAACAGTCTGTCTACACAGAGAGACAGAGAGACAATGAAAAGTCATTTGTACATAGCTGAGCCACAGGAGCTTCTGCACTGCTATTCACTCTAAAATTCATTCAGATAGTGAGGGGGAAAAATAAAGCAATTTCCATATATTAAAACACAAAACAAAACAACAACCAAAAAAAAAAAAATCCCCACCAAAAAACAAACCCCAAATCTTCATTTTAGAAGGCTAGAAAACTCTGGAAATGGTCCTAATGTAAATCTCAGACAAATCTGCATTTTGCTGAAACAAGAACTTTGGGTCTAGGCCACATATGAAAGTAGCTCAGAGTTCCCCACTGGGTTCAGTTCTACTTGAGACACTAGGATGTCAAAAAACTAGAGTGAAAATTTAGTAACTGCCTTACCAAAGAGGAAAGAAGAAAGAAGTTGAAAGAAAGAAGTTGAAAGAAAAGCAGACAGTATCATCTGCGACTTAAGTCGGTCTTTCAAGAAACAAAGATCCTCATGGTAATAAATATAATCCTTGAATTGTTTGCAAATAGCTTTAATCATCTAATTGCCATGTACAAGGAAGGAAAAATCTATGCACTATCAGAATTCAGTACAGCTAATTACTAGAAGGCAAAATAAAGATTTTTATCAAACATAGTGTGTGTTCTTCAGCTATTATAGCTATCAATATTTATATATCTTACAGCCCTTTCTGGGTGGTTGCTGCATACATTTTGTGTGCAGTCAAGAAGCTTCTCGACTGCAAACATGCTTTTAAAAAGAAACCTGGCCCGAACCCTGCATTTCCAATTCAAGCAGTGGATTCCGAAGCCTGTTAACTCCCTGGAGCAGCTGATAGCTAAAGACTTGTTTCCGCTTTTCTAACAATTTCCTGGTTTGCATAACAATCCTAAAAGAAACACACTCAAGAAGTTTTCCAGCACGGAGAGATTTTGTCTCCAACATAGTTCTAGTTTCAAGGCACAGAGAATATTTATATATAATTACAATAACTTTGGAGATATATTTGTCTACAAATATATTTACATATAAATATGCATCAGCTGCTTGTTTAAAACAAGATTATGATAATTTTGCCATATCCAGGAAATACAAAACACTGGCTTGTGCCTGGTGCTTAACTCATGCCATTGTGAATAAGGGGGGGCGGGGGGGAGGGAAAGGGTTTAATGTTTAATTTCCTGTTAAAAACACACACAGGATAAAATCTTCCAAAGAGCAGTTATAAAACATGCATTTGTTAGCCAAGGAACTAGGTAAATATGGAATGAAGCCCAAGCTCACTTTTATTCCTTCACCCCCTCTCCAAAGAACAAAGCAACTGGAGGCCAGGGAGCGTATTTGGAGGCACTGAGCTCTGCTCAGGGACTAGATAATTCATGAGCCTGGCTGATCCACACAGCCTGCAGCCACTGGGGCAGTGGCTCAGGGCATGCAGTGACGCAGCTGGGCTCGAGGCACCGCAGCGCTGCATGCGCACGGCCCACGTGCCCAAGAGCCATTGTCCCACCTACTGACCGCTGTCCTGACACGGCCGGCCGGACACAAGGAAAACAGCCATTAGCATGGGGCCAGCAGCGACCAACAGCCTGAGGATCCTGCTACCTTTGGTAGTGGTTTTACAGACCACAGAGGGTATTTTTTTTAGCAGTCACAAAGGGAAATGTTATTGCCAGATCCCACCATTTAAATTCACTTGCAGTGAATTCAGTCTTCATCACGGTTTTAACACCTATGGTGATGTATTGGGCTCTTCTGCAGTTCACCCCACTACAACTCCCAGACAAGTACCAGAGTTCTGTATGATGTGTAATTATTACAGCCTTTAACAATCCCAGCTCTTTGCCAAGTTGCCCAAATTAGACAACAGTATGGAGTGCATTTAGGCAAAATTGAATCTTTATAAGTTTTCAACAGTAACACTGTGTTTTTGGCTCTTAGAATAAAAACAACACACCAAGTGCTTTCTGTCTACTGTATTTGGGTCAAAGTCAACTCCTCAGTGCACACCTTGCTCCATGGAATTGGAGAAGTTGTGGCACTTCTTGCGTCCAGCTAGGATTCACATTCAAAATTAGACGTAAACAGCTCTGTGAGTGGCTTCAATTTTGTTTTGTTTTTCAAATGAGGATAAATTTATTACTGCAGATGTAGCTCGAGAGCCTTCTTTGCTTTTGGCAGCATATTATTCAAATTAACACAGCTTAAGCTTTTTAAGCAGATACACCTAAAACATCTTCTAGTCAAGGCACTTAGTTTCACATTTGATGCAAGAAAAGAAAGGCACAGATTATGTATCTCTCTGGTGAATCAAATCCGATGGCAGGAATGCTGAGTTTCTTGCTGACTCTTGGCAAAACTGGCTTTGAGACTATAAACAGTCCTGACTTCATTTCTAAAACCTGCACTTAACAGCTGTTGTAGGTATTTGTGTTCTTGCCTCACAAAATCAACCACTGTTAACCACCAATTTAGTGACAGTTCACCAGCAAATCTCTTACTACTGCATGAGTTCAAAACCTGCCTGTTTATTTTCACTTGCTGTAACTGGACTTTGTGCCCTGATCCCATGGCTCTTCATGTGAAAAGACAATTGACTAAAAACATTAGGAGAGAGAAAAGGAATAGGGTGGAGAAAAACTGTAACACAAAATGAGCCCTGACTTGCCTCCTCAGTACTGTACGTACCCCCAAGCCATGAAATTTCAGGAAAATGATTATGTTTCTGGCCAACAGTCAGAATATATAAGATGTTATACACCCTTTGCCTCACTGTGTGTTGCTACTGCAGACTCCATGCAAAAGCAAGACTTCTCTTTTTTTTCTTTCATTGCTTTTCAGCAGTAAGGCAAGTTGACAAGTATTTACAGCTAGTTACAGCAAGGTATTAAAGATTCAAGTGAAGTAGTGGTATTCTCCAGTGCAGTGGTGACCTGAGCCTTTAATCCAGACGAATTTAACTGTAAAGTGCATTAGCTCTTCTCATAAAAGATTTGCTTTAATTTTAGTTCTCTCTCCATTTATCTTATGGCTGTGTAATCTTCGGTAGAGGTCAAAGAGATTTCCCCAAAGAAACAGGAGCTGCTTCTTTTTTAGAGGAGAAAAGCATATTTAAGACAGTCCGTCCTACTTTTAAACATAAGTCACAAGACAGTACTCCCTGCTGTCCTTTCTCTGCAGCTCTCCTTGCTTCTTTGCATGTTCCAAAGCAATTAAACCAGCGTGCATGTGCATCCACACATGTATACAAATGAAATATGAAATGAAAACACCTCCTGGAGATAGGATACACAGCCCATCTGATGCAAGGACTGAAATTATTACTAACATCTTACCATCGTCCAACTCCAGGCAGAGATTGTAAACAGCCAGAGGCCTCTTAATACGCTGTCCCTGTCTTCTTGACTGCCTTGGTGGGGCATTTGGAGGAGATACTGACATAGAGATTGGCTCAGGGAAAGCAGCATCAGGCAGGGTTTTGAAAATCTGCAATCAAGAACACAAAGGGTGTTAATTATTTATCATGAAGAGCAACCTGTGCAATGCAACTGTAAACCATTATCAAACAACATTTGTTTTGGATTTCATTCAAAGCATACAGGAGCCAAAAAATTCATTCCTTCAAGTTTGGGAGTAAGCCGTGGGTTTTTAATGAGTGCTTATAAAATAAATAAATAAATAAATAGAATATGGAAATAACCAAGAGCACTGTCTACACATTAACCAAGCTGCCAATCAGTTAATTCAAACACAAAACATTTGCAGCCACACTTACCAGCTAGGATGGAGGGGAAGGAGAAAAAAGCATACTAACCTTAGAACCAGTAACGAAAATGCTTTATAGCTTTAGCTAGAACCTGTAATTTTTCCAGAATACTCATTTTAATTTTCAAAGTTTGTGATATCATTATATCAGCCATTGTAATTAAAGAAACATCACATTCTTGAAGAGAGCAAGGGGAAAATTTTGTGGGCAGGGGTTTTCAGTGAGAAATACCATAGTAACAAACCGCATGAGAATTTATTCTGTAAACTACTGCTTATTGAGACAATTTTATATTAAATATTGACATTCACAAAGATGCATATAAAAAGGATTGCATTTCCTGTCATCCTTTTATCTTTTGAGTCATGACTATCACATATCTCGACTCCACACAGAATACCACGTCATTTCTCTCTGAATTAACCAGCAACATAGATTTGCTGTACCTGATAGCACTTTAACTGTCACACAAAGGGGACAGTCTAACAGTGCTGATTTACTTCTAGAAAATTATCAGTGTGCTGATGCGCAATTTAACAACAGCCTTTTACAAGTGGCATGAACAAATTGGCTTCATTAGTATTTCAGCAAAGACAAAGCAGCAGATAAAGAAAAACACAAACAGAAGCTGTGTAAGAAAAGTCCTGTGTCTGTACAGTACCTCACAGCAATGCAACACGGTGATATAACAAGATATAATGAAACAGTATATGATGTTCTTGTACTCTGCAACTTTATAATATTTCTATAAGGATATGTGGCAAAGAGGAGAGTTGTAATCAATATTTGAAGGGGAAGCTTTTTATGAAGTAGAAATTCATGCAGAAACTATAAAGGGACAACACAGATAACATATTTTTGGATAGTAACAGCACATGTCAGGTGCAGTATGATGCTAAAAGTCAGACAGGTGAGAAATAATGCCATAAGCAGCCTGTAGTAAGGCACTCAAAACATCATGATAAAAGTAGTAGAAACCCTAAATGAAACCATATGCTGACCTGCCAACCCTGAATATTAACGTGTAGGAAGATGACCCAAGATACCATGTATACACTGACTTACAGCCACTTAATCATCACTTTGTACTGGCAGGTAGAAGATGTGCTCGTACAAAAAAATCAAGAAATTACATATTCCACAAAAGCAGCGGATAAATGATCGTATTCCCAAAACTGGACAGCAGTGGGCCAGAAGCCCACTGGTATGCACAGGAAAGCTCCAGTGGAAACATTACCTTCCTTCCCAGTAAGTGAATGTTGCTGTGGGGGAGGTAAAAATGCAGTAATTTGAAGTCCCCCATCCCAGCATTAGGAAAACTGTCTCCCTCTCCTTCACATGCCTACGAACGAGGGACTACGAGAGAGCGCCAAAATAGCAACTCTAAAAACAAAACGTTTACAAAGAAGAGAGGAAACTGTCCAGCCTGGTTCTCCCCAGTACAGACACAGCAGCACTCTCAGGCAGTGACAAAGCTCTAGTTGTGCTCCAAGTTCTAAAGCCACTTCTTAAAACATGATGCAATATATAATAATGAAATCTAAAGTGCACCTCCATAGCACTTGGCTAACAGTACCACACTGCCCTCTTATGTGTAAATACAAGGCTAGATTGAGCAGGTTTAGGGATAAATATTTGCTTCTGAAAAATTCAAAGGTACAAAAACTTGAAATGCCATCTTTTCCATGGACTAAGCATTGCATTTGGGCTCTCTGGCAAACAACTCTCTGCCAAGAGGTTTCAGCATGTTGTTTACTATGTCACATTCCACAGCTGTGTTTATTTGTACAGCCTTATCCATGGATCTCTGCTGAAATTAGTGATGGTGAGAAGAACAAGTATTGCCCAGGAGTACTTCATGAGAGATGAGCCTTCTTGTATGCTTCTAGGTGACTTGCACAGGTTGCAGTGAAGTTCTTCAGTGTATTTCACTTGTCCCTCACAAGTATTGCAATATACTCTTCTAAAACTATTAGCATGAGAAACTAAGAGTCAAAAAGGCAAAAGACAAAAAGAGTGTTTGCTCTTTCAAGCAGTTCACAGTTGTGTTCATCGGTATTTTGTTTTTTGGGGAGTTTTTTTGTCTTTTTAGTAGGTAAATAAAACCCAGCCAAGACTAGTCCTAACCAGACTTTTTTCAGCAGCAGCAATCTCTTTCTGTTGCAGCTCATACCACAGTTTTGCAAAAGTGAGCATCTGAAAAGCAAGCAGAACATCACTCTCTGCCTTCAAAAGTGCACATACAGCATTCAGCTTCTCTTTCTTGCTTTATTTCCACTTAAACAGACAAATGTTTTTCATCATGCCTAGGATATTTGTCTACTGCACTGACAGAAGCACTGTTAGGTCTGTCTGAGAACGAGGGGATGGAGACCTGCTTTATTTCAGCTGCGGGGAGAAAAGTTGGGTTTGGTTTTATTCAAATTTGCTCCTAATCTCATTAACTACTGAAACATTGCTGAAGTATAAATGTTTCACTGCTAATAAAAGATGTGAGTGACCTGTTGTCAGAAGCCCAATGCACATGCACACAAGACTGAATTGAACATCACACACACACAAAATATGAGCACCTGAAACGGCCTCAACACTGCTGTGTGTAGGTGACTTGCACAAAAGCATGCATGGGGCCACAGGGGAGCAGGTTTAGGAGTATCATCCTCCACTACAAGCAGTTGCTATCAGACGCATGGCAAGGCAATCACACATAGCCAGTTGGAGGGAAACTCTCCCAAAGACGAACAGATTGGAATGTGCTATTTAAGAGATGATTGCTTTGCTACTCAAAGAAACACGCTCCATTAAAGTCAGATCTACCACTATCACTCATCTGGACTGCAGAAGTCACCACAGCTCAGACTAATTCCTGTAATAAAGACAAGAGTGAAGTACGCTCATTGAATTACGTCATTCTAGAAGTGATAAAAATATACTAAGCCAACCGCAAAGTCTAAAGATTTCACAGTCACATCCAGTGTTAACACGGTTTTTGAGACTGTGGCCAAACTGCATGAGATTTATAGACTACCAGCTCTCTACAATTTACTTCTCAAAAGCACTGGCATCCTGCTATTGAACTACCTGGGAGTGAACTCTGAAGCTAAGTGTAACAATTTACACTTGGGAGAAGACTAATACAGGTACAACTCAAAATTTTAATCAAGCAACAAACCCCATTGTTAGTCAGTCCCAGTTAGTCCACTATTATAAACGGTTCTTCAGATCTGATCTTATATGAAAGCAGAATTTCAAAGTGCACACTGAATGAACCAGTGGATGAATCTCCAAACCTGCAGTGTAAAAGTTACAATAAAAAAGATGAAACTCTGGTGGAGCGATTTAAAACTCTGGTTAAGTCTGACCTATTTCTCTCTATGTAGGAGTATAAAATGGATGCTTTACAAGGCTAAACAAACCACAAACCATCTTGGGCATACAGCACTAATAACAGCTCTGTCTAGAGCAGTGAGCCCAAGATCATCCCTACATATAACCATTCCAATTCCTAAATCTGTGTCCCACAAAGTCTATGGCAGCATTTCTTGAGAGTAATGAGCCAAATTCAACATATTATCGTACTGCATTCTACTAGCAGATCCACATGGCAGCAGCCCAAGGAATTTTGCCAGATTCCCCTTAATCTGCAACAACAGTGTTGGACTCTAGATCCTGAGCTCTTACTAGCGCCGTTTTCAGATATTCAAAAAACCCATGGCTGGGAGGATTTAACTTGGCCTATTCCATGAGTTTATGACTAGAAGTATAGTTGTACATGGAAATGTAGATTAGATTCTGCTGCTACAAGAGAATACTGATCTGTTCGTTCTGGTCTCAAGCAGAACTAATTAATGAATTTCAGTACGTTTGCCAGGAATCACTTTAGGAAAAGACCCAGACATCAGGTCATCTCTGTCTGCTTTGTTTCACTGGGGTAATTAAAATTTCCTCTAAAAATCAGTGGGAGGCAAACAGCAAGGACAGAGGGGGATGAAAAAGAGGGGACAAAAAACTGGAGGCTTAGTAATAGAGCTAATAAGGATAAACTTATAAAAAATCAGCTTAAAGCTGTGCCATGATTTTGTTGCAAGACAAAACCCCTATCGCTACCATAACTCCAACCACTCAGAACATGCACCTATTTCCTTGGAACATACAAACACAAACCAGAGCACCAGAAGTCACTGTGTAATGCACAGGAGGCTAGAATATGCAAGGTCATTCCAAATGCTTTGGAATTCCACTAGTGGGACAGGCTCCGCTACTACATTCATATGTTGTAGAGGACAGTATTTCTCAAGACAAGAACAATATAACAAGTTTTTGTGTGGACAATTTGCCTTCAATACCAACTTGATTTGCCATTGTTAAATAAAAGATACAAACATAGACACTTCAACTAATGTTCATTGAATAACATAAAACACCATCCAGCGATGGCACGTGTACTGCTCTCCCCTTACACATTTTATCCCTATGGTACTCCTTGCATTTCCATGACAACTGGCTATAATATATGCTGAGCAAAAAACATTTTATCCATTAGCAGTTAATGGGAGAGTGCAAGAGGAGCTTATCACCATGGTCTTTCCTTGACTTAGCTTCTTTTCAATGTAATGCAAGCCCAATTCAAGTTAAACCCAGCAATCTGCACAAAACCAAAAATCATATATTTATATTAGAGACAAAAACACTAAAAAAAGGTCAACTATCTTTGTGGTTCACAGTGTGCTCTTATTCAGATAAATTTTCAAATTTTTTTCCTCTTACGATAATGAAGACAGTGGTCGTACCCTCCTTTTTGCCATTTTCTGAAACCAAAGCAACAATGTCTCTTATGTCAAATTACAATTTCACTGTAGATATAAGCATTTCAAGAATTTCAAGGTGAAAATAAGCATCCTAAAACACTACTGCAGTAGTTCAGCCACTAATTATAACCACTAACCACTAATTGTACACTAATTGTAATCCATTTTTTAACAGTAAAAACCACATTCAATAGCATGAACAGCACTAGCGTTTTTATTCCCTATTTGCAGGGATTACAGAAGCTAACTGGAGTTATTAAAAGTTTAATCATAATAGAAATTACAAAATATCAACTTCTAGAAAGCCAGGACAAAAGTTTTATTTCGAAACTGATTTCTCCACCAATTCTAACAATTTTATAAAACTCCCAGAGCACTGAAATCTTTTTAAAAAGATGCTTTGTTATTGTAGCGTCTTACTGGTTCATTTCTACTTTACTATGGACAACGTTAGATCAACCTGTTTCATTCCCAGTTTTAGTCAAAATGATCTATTTCTTTTTCTTGTTCAAAAGCACGATTCAATAAATAAAAACTACATGCACTAGGAATTCTTGGTATCTAAACAGAATCTGTGTTCAGTGTGCAAAATGTGATAAAGTTGATTACTTCTAAAATTCATATTCAATATTTTTAAAACATTTACAAAGTTATTAAAAAAAATTATCAACAACTTCATCAGAATTCTTAAATAACTTACCTCCTCAAGGTTACCATTAGGTCCACTCCAATACAGGTGTGCCTACCTCAAATTAGTTATCCTGACTTTTGCATGTCAACATTTATATACTGTAAAATATGATTTTCTGTGCATTGCTTTCTATGAGATTGCACAAGACGCAGATTTTCTGAGGCTTTGGATTTTGAGGCTTGAATTCCACTACAAACCACAAAATACCTTTATACATTATTCACAATCATTTTATTGGGGGGTGGGGGTTAGAATCAGGTCCAGAGTTGAAAACTCCCTGTGGCTCAGTCTCTAGAGGGCCACCAACCAGAAAGCATCAATAATGCTCTTGATGCTGCCTGGCACACACTGTTGAATTACCGTGCAACAGTGGATGCAGCCTGGAAAGTAACCAGGTATAAGTCAAAACGAGAAACAGGAAACATCCTTGGCTGTGAGCCAAACCACAAAGCTCTCTAAACAAATAAATTAAAATTGAATCCATCCAAGACAGCCTTTTCTTCATTGCAAAGCTATCATTTGCTGAGACCATCTGCCTGGCAGCCGGACCACTCCTAACTAAATGAAACTTTGCTTATAGGGATTCACAGACACTGCGAGTCTCAATCTCCTTCTGACTGGAGTATCTGCTATCTGCTCTTGTTATACAAGAACAACTACAGATCTGGACAACCTGCAAACTATAAGAGTGACAAAAGACCCCAGGGAAGTTTCAGACAAACCTGATGTAGCAGTAGACTCTAACAGCCACTCATTTGCCCTGATTGCCTTGAACTGCGTAGCTCAAGTTTTGAGACGTAACGAAGAAACTAAAAAGCCTGCAAAACACAACATTACAGTCTGGAGGACAGCTGCAAAGGAGGAAAGAAAAAAAAGAAAACCATACCAAGGTTAAAAACGTGTGTCCTTTGATCGCTCACGAATTATGAGTTTGTTGAGTCAGCCTTTCTAAAAGTAGCACTCCTGATACAAAGACTGCAGCTTCCACCGTATCACATCGCGCTCCACCTTTTAACAATTCATGAGATGAACGCTCCTGATGGCAGCCCACTCACTGCTATCAACCAATCCATTCTAACCAAAGAGGGAAATGCGAGAGTTAACCACACACCAGGCTGGGAATACCTCCACGTTTGTCCACTGCACCAGCAGCAACAGCAGATTCACCTTCTCTTCTGTGCTTACCTACTCTAACTCACAGCAAGGAGAGTATTCTGAAAAGGTTATCTTTCCCTATTACACATAATAGCTATATGTATCTTGTTTAGTTACAGGAGCTACCTAAAATAGCAGAGAAATGCCTTAAAATTAAAAGATTCAATAGTCAATCTAATTACCTTGATTTCTAAAACATGACATATTCCTCATAGGCAAATAATGCAGAAGAAGAATGTTTGCATGTCTTTTCTCTTACAAAGAGTGTGAGAAGTCCTAAGAAGATGAAAGATGGCACTTGGAAACCTAAATCAAGACCCAGCAAAAACAGCTACGGCCAAACGCAGCACAGGTACCATTGATCTCCCCCTCATTTGTAATAAATATAGATATATATATATATATATATATAAAAACATTTATACACATGTGTATACATACAAAACCACCATATATATACATCTATTTTACTACAGATTTTATGAACAGATAATGTAATTGAGTATAAAAACCTACATTTGACCCCCTACCACACTGTCATTGAGCAAAGCATCAGAATGAAATGACAAGATCTTTAAAATCTTTGCAAATGACACGGTTCCAACTGTAGCTAACCATGCAGCCTCACCAGTGTTTTCCACAGACTTCCTTGCTGCCATTACAAGGATTTATATCATCATTGCTTTTTCAAGTATTTTCTGCCCATTGTTTTTGTTAAAATACATTTTTTACCTTACATTATGACTATAAGCTCTTTGGAGAGAAAGAACACACTGTTATTCTATGTCTAAATGAAGCATTGATGCTTTATTAGTGCAAGTAGCATGCACGTGAAAATATTGGAGATAAAAGTATTATCAGATGACTGCCACATCTTTTACACAAAAATCTGTTTAATGGTTGGAAATACACTAACCTTTCTTTTGCCTGGTAAGGCAAAAGAATTCTAAAGAGGACATGCAAAAAACATTCTTATGTTGCACAGTTTCTGTATAAGAATTTTCTTTTTAAACTCTTAAAAGTGCAACAACTTTTCCCCTCTCCATGCCCCCTGCAATATTTTACTGAGTATTTTCTTTTAATAATAAAATTTTATTTAAGAACATCCATTTTAGCAGTCTCCATAAGGACTTCTCCCTTGCCTCCTCCTCCATACATGCCAGCACAGCACCCTGACCATCAAGACTGAAGCAAATAGTAGCCAACTGAATTCCACTCCTTTATCACCCTTTCTCTTTACTTACTTAGGAACATTGCTTGTGGGCAGCAGAAGATGAGATCTCTATCACTTTGAAATTCTGTATGAAGTTGAGGGAAGTTTCCCCATATTAACTGCAGTTAAGGTAGGCAAATCAAGAAGTGAGAAATCTATGTACTATTTCTATGTGCCATGTATTTGCAGTACAGCATCTCAGCAGGCCTCTTCCACCCCTGAGATCACAACTTTTGTTCTGATTTTCATTATTAATATAATATGATTTCTCACAGTGCACGTTTTGTTTCTCTTGGACCAGTCTAGCAGCATACCAATCCAGATATTGATCCAGACTGCTTCTAATATCATCAACTGCAGTCACAAACGTGAGTAGAGATTTGATAGTCAGTCTTCTTACTGCACATAAACTACATTTAGAAAACTGGAGTCTTTTAAACAAAAAAAAAATATTTGCAGTCAATTTCCCACACCACGTGTGTGCGTGTCTCATATGGAAGGGCTTTATGCCATCCACAAGGCAGAGAAAGGACTTAAAGAGTTTGCTCACACTACAGCGTGTGCAAAGAAGAGCTGCTCTCCCTCACCAGAATTTCTTCGTCCTGTCTGTTGCCCTTTCTGCTTGAGACTCAGCCAATGATTAAGGCATGTAATGAGAAGTAAGTTCAGGAACAGTTTCAATGACACTTCTGATTAGTTACATGCTTCAAGTTAAGCACGTGCTGAATACCCTCCTGAATACCCTCACGTGTTTTTACCACAAGCTCTGTGCTAATGGAGATATTTTAACATCATTTTTTTCCCCCTCCAAGTCCAATGTTTGTTGACTTGAGAAACATTCAGCTTGTGGAGGTTTCAAATTGCTGCAGCACAGCAAACCACCATAATTACACTGTGTTGCTTCTTGGTCTTCCTTTGCAGCCAAAGGCAAAGCAACAGGAGAGCTGAAACAAGCCCTCTTTAGTATTTCTCATGTGTCCCTTTAGTGGGCCTTCAAAAGATCTGCTCTGTGTCCAAGAAATAGTCTTAAGTTTACGTGATGGTGTGGCATTCTACCCTAAAGCATTTACCTGCAACAGAACTGCTGGACTGCCAAGGGGAACCTGTGCTGCTTCATGCTCTAAAACAAACAACTGACTTCACCCACTTCCATTCCTTCTGTCTCACGAATATTGCATGTATTATGCACTATAATACGTTTTAAGACAAGATTTTTCAAGGATTACTACATAAGGTTGATGTTGGCTTAAGAGCTCAGTAGTATTAAATTCTTCTCTTCCCTTTTTAGTTTAAAAAAGAAATCATGAAAGTACTCAAAGTATGAAAAAAAATTTCATTAAAAGAATTCCCCTTAAAACGGTTTTGAACAAATCAAAGCTAAGCCAAAGACATTTTGTCTAAAAAATGTAAAATCTTTCCCCTTTATAAAAAGATTGATAGAGAAAAGGTATCTGCCCTAAATATAGTATCTACTGAGCTTTTCAGCATGAATGTCTTTGAGATAATTTTGCCCATAGGTTATTTGAATTCTAGAAAAAGGTATCTTTTACGAAGCCTATTCCCTTTCTGCAGATTCTGGCCTCCCAGTCTGAAGAAGGAACTTCTCTGTCTAGCCCCTCGCTTTTTTCCTTCTAATCTTCTTTCACTGTGATTTTCATCTTCTTTCTGTTTTTATAATCTTGCTATTTGTACTCACTATTCTTTCCTCCCCCATACGCTGGTTTAAATATTCCCGTCCCACTGAGATTTTTATTCCAACCTCCTCCCTCATCTTCTTTCATTCCTTAGACTTTTTTTATCCTAGTGACTTTTTTTTTTCCTTCTTAAAATAATGTTCAGGGAATTGAGAAACCAAAATGGCTCACATTACCACTGAGGCATCTCTAAATGGCAAATAAATAAGCCCTTTGAATAGCGACATTCATTCCAACAAGATACCAAAACATTACAACAAACAGCAAGATGAACATGTGCGTGCCCTTCACGCTGCCGTGGCGTGGACCACCCTTCTTCCTCACCACAAGTCAGAGAAAAGACCAGAAGAGCTGAAATGTCCAAGATTTCCAATCTGTTAAGTCCATGGGAAGAAAAATTAATTGAAACCCTTGAAACTCATTTGGAGGAGGCAGAGAAGAGAAATCAAAACCTTTTTTTGGGGGCCAAGTTGACTAAGACTTCTCATTAGAAGATTACCTAAAGGCCAAGATTGTTCCAGGCACTGCACAAGCACAGCTGCAGTCAGCTCCTGTTACCTCAAAGCAAAAATAAACATAATGATGAGACACAAACATGAATTTCTTGCTGCTTCTTTAGTGAAGGGAAAGATACAGGACACAAAATCTGGCTGTCCTTCCCCTATAGCCATAGGACAGAAGCAAGACAATTTACAGGTCTAATTATCCTCTGGATTGGCCTTGCTTCCACAGCAGGTGATTCTGAGGGTCCTGAGTAAAATATCTCAGCTTGGGTCTAGTTTTTGTTTTTTCTTTCAAAGCAGAGATCTGCTTGTGCAGCTCACTTTCTGAGTGGGCACTGTGAGAAATACTCTGCCTGGCAGAGACTTGTCTAGAACTGACAAAAGCAAAACAATTCCTTCCCTGACACTCTTCTACCCCCTTTCTAATCTTAATCATTGTGCAATTCTAATGCCATTCAAGCAACACATCAGGCTGCATGGTCTAGTTTCAGTGTTCCAATCTCAGCATTTTGCAAAACACCCCCTCCTCAACACGCTGTAATTGGTTCACAGACACTGTTTGGATGTACATATGCAGCCTGTAAACAAGGTGGAAGTGGTACTGACTGGTTTCTAGCCAGCAGGAAATAAAGGTACATATCAACAAAGCTTAAAAAAAAAAAACCCAAACCAAACAAAACCAGCTTATTCACTAAGCATGATACTCTTATCTCAGGGCAAGTCATTGTATTCAGGTTTCCACACATTAATTGCACAGAAATTCTCTAATTAAAACCCAGCAAAGTGATGATACTGGAATGACTGCACCAGGATTTCAAAGCCAGTAACCCAATTATGTCTCCTCCTAAAAATGAACAGTGATTCTCATTCAGTAAAGCTATCCACATAAGACATAATGGGCATTGATAGAATTTAAAAATATTTGAGGAATCCTAACCATTTTTTACCATTTTGTCTACCAAGTTACTGTATTTATACCAGAAATGCTGATGGCTACTGCTTCTACAGTTGGAAAGTTTGTTAGTCATTTCCTTTGCTACAGGGGAGAAGAAATGCCTCTCTACAGAGTACCAGAGCTGGAAATTACATATGCACCAAGAGTAAAGGGTCAGTGCACCTCCATCTCAACTCCATCACTCTCCTACAATTCCAAACTTTGCTCCTATCGGCAGAAGCTGCTAAAAATTAGCAGAGTCGAAGTAGTGGCTGAATGAAATATTTTAAAATATTTTAACCCACAGTTGGTGACTTTTCCTAGGACTTCATCAGGGCTGTAAATAAAAATATATAATGCAAGACTCTCAGAAAGTCTGAAATGCATAGAAATTTAAAATAATAATATAAAATGAACATTAGACTGGCAATGACCTTGCTTGCCTTTAAAAGTAGGTCCTTTGTCTGCCCTAAATGAAGAAGAGTCACTTGTAAAAGCAGCATACTCAGTTTGACTATAAAATTTTTGTAATGCCTTAACACACCTCTCCATTGCCTTTGTTATAAACACAGAGAGGTCACACTTGGGGCTGCCTTCCATTTTGGAAGCAGCTCTAGCGTGGGAGAGGTTGCTGCAGGCAGACCACTGATGGCAAGTTCACTGTTAGAAATGGCAGTGAAATGACAGAAATCCCTTAAAAAAATGATACCCTTCTAGTTCTAAAGAAGGCATAAAACCAAGGAATTATGGAAAATGATGCAGTATTACATTGATGTACTTTCCATTTCTCGCTTCTCTGCGTTTTCAGATGAGCAAGAAAGGCCACTAATGTTTCAAATGTAAAATTGATGTCCAGTTTTTAAAGACATGTGACTCAGTTGGCATAAGACTAGGATGGTGCTAATCTGTGGTGATTTGAATAAACACAACTCAACCTCCATATGTTATTAAAACACCCTGGCTCTGCTCACTCTCTCTCAACTTTCTTTAATTTGCGTGGTCACCGCAATAGCTTTAAAATCATGAGCTCAACTGCAAGGTTTACTTTCCTTTCTAAGATCCAAAATTAATACCACGGCTTACAGCTCTTGGAATATTTATTGCTTAGAACTTGAGCCCCATGTGCAGCCCAGTATTTTTCCAGCAGAACAATACCATATCTGCTCAGTGTGCGTGTGAGGACAGCATTACACCCTAAGTCAACTAAGCCAACAAAGCCCACCGTGTGGACACAGCTATGCCAACAGCAGCTTTGCCCAGCCTGTATCAACCAGGGAGGGGGTGTAATCACATTGTCAGAAAAACTTGAGACATATATTATTTAGAGTAGATAACACTTGACTTAAATAGCCAATTTCAACACTGTTAACCTTTAAAGGAAATAACAATTTCAACGCTCCAAGTGCTTAAGAAAGGAGAGAGGAAAAAGCACATCTTGGGATTTTTCCAAAGCACTTTTTTTTTTGACAGTAGGAGTGAGGGAGATGCTGGGAGATGCCATCTCCCAGTACAAAGTACCTCAAACATCCAGTTACAGAAGTCAGCTTAGACACAAGGGACTCCCAAACGAGTACACAAATAAAGAGACCAGTAAAGGGCTTTTTTTACTATTTTTATTTTTAATTTCGGATCCCAGATTACATGCAGTGATATCCTGGACAGTATTACCTCACAAGAATTATTACAAGCATACCTTGAACATGTGAGGCACTTTAGTAACAGCAGCAACAACAACTTCTATTTTCAGTACTACCTCAAATACAAAGGCTTAAAATAACACACATTCAGCTGAAAACAAAGGAAGTGTTAATACCTGGCTCTCTCATAATGCTTTCTACACATAAAACTTAGAGTACAGTAAAGTCGTCTTTTTTACTCGGGGAACTCTGAGATAAAATGAAGACATAAAACAATGGATTCAGACCCTGGTCAAAGTACTTACTGGAAGAGCTAAAAACTGAGCCTGGGCTTTCTCTTTTCCAGTTTTGTATCACTTTTGCTCAGAAAAAAAGCAAATGCAAGTATCATAATGCAAATCTATTGGTGTACTATACACACAGAAGCACTACCACTGCCAGGAAATATGCATTCCGAAATGTCAGTTCACCTGTGAACAGGAATGATTATCAAGGACAAATAAGCAAAAACGTGCAGAGTATAGAGGATATTCTTTAGAATGAAACTATTAGTTTAATGTCATGCTTAATTCCATGCTTAACCCCATTCAGGCTAGCAGATTGTTTTAGACAATGCTCAGAAACATGAAAATATAGAAAACTTACCTTCTCGTGATTTTCTATCAGGATTTCAACAACGATATTCTGAAACTTCAGGTCCATGATGGCCGCTACAGTTTCTTCTTGTGGCCTCATTAAGGTTGGTCCAAATACTACCCCTAGGTTTGCCACAGTCATTAGATTCCTCTTGGCATGCTTTGAAACACTTTTTGAAAAGAATTGAAGGAAAAAACAGGAAATGGTTTATGAAAAATTTCCATTACTGTTGGAAACTGCAGTCTACAAATGAAAACATTACATTTCCTTAATCTATGTTTTAGAAGTTTGTTTTGTGCAAAGTTTCTTCAAATAAAGTCTTACTAAATTCTGGAAAACTGAAAAGCCATTCTTCCACTGGCAACTTAAAAACAAAACTAGTCTCTTACTGAACTTAAATATATAAAATGCACTTAGCCTTGGACCAGGGCAAGTGTGAAACCAACTTAAATTTGCTAACAGATCTCCACTATTCCCTCTGCCAGAATTTGTGAAAAGAAAGTATAATGTTCCCTTTCTCACTTCAATCAAACCCTCAGCTGCTGGCAGGACTGCTAAAGTAAATACTTCTATGGCTTCATTAACGTCTTAGATTTCTGCCTTTCCCGCCAAAATATGCACAGCGTGAGTCAAACGTCTTGTCTGCTTTTGCACGTTTGGTTCTTGGGGTTGAGGATGACAGCATCAAAATGGGCTTCAGCTCCAGCCACACTTCACTAAAGCCCTTTGTAGTTAAAGAAAGGTAAAGACAAGAATTCTGACAAGGTAGGAAAGCAGGTCATAGCACTTACTTCGCTAAATGTTTCACCAAAATTTCCAGCATCTCTTTGTTCTTTTCTGGGAGTTTGTGGACCAAGAAGTGAACAGCATTGACTCGAGACTCAGGACTCCCACTTTCTACAGGATATAGAAATAAATATCTCAAAAAAAATTTAAAATAAAATAAAACCCACAGAAACACAAACCTTCTCCCACCCCTGCATGGAAACATACTGCACACACTTTGCTTCACCACTTATGTATCTCCAAACATAGCAACACTGAACATATGTGCTTGTTTTCACAAGTAACATTGTTCTAGAATTATCATCTTATTTGCTTATTTTGAGAACTCATCTTTCAATCCACCTGCAAAAGGATGCCTTTGTTCATCTATTTTTAAAGACTGACAGATGCAGTTATTGTTTTGCTGCATTGGACTCATCTGCTTACAAATACACTGCAAGGTGAGGAGTGATGTTACTGGCTGCCACAGAGAGGAACTGTACTGCTTTCCATTTCAGCATCATTAACTGATTGTCCCCGTGATTAGAATTCAGTTTTGTTGGTACTGTGCAGCTAATGATACTGCATTTATGCTACCTTGCATTGGAAACTGCATGCAGATCTATATGCTTGGAAAACCTAATGACCTCTGAAGACACAGAAGAATAAACATGCAAAAAAACCTACTGAGAACACTGTGACAAAGGTTCTGAATAACAATAGAATCTCTAGTACAGTACAGAAATAAAGAGCTTTTTATTTTTGTCTGTTGCATGTTAAATTGAATAATTTTGGCCCCTATAGGTTTCACTGTACACAGATGATAACAAAAACCCATAAAAGATGAAAATAAACCATCTTCCTATTTCTGAAAGTTGCATTAAATCCCAAAACTACATCTTAGTAGTGGTTATAACAAGAGGAATGGAAGTATTTCTATTGCCTATAATAATACTTACTAGAAAGTACAGAATGAGAAAAATTTAGAATCTATTCTGAATGCAAGAAGTTTTGACATGAGGACCACTGATCAGGTCCCATTTTTCTCTAAGGCAACTGTTATTGCCAAGTGTATCTCCTATAAAGAACTACCATATTTCCTCGGTGCATATTGCTCCAGATTTTTTTTTTCTTTGCATATTGCTACACATTTTAGGGCTGTATTTTATTCTTTTGCAGTGAACACCCCTGAACAGATTGCAAGAAAAAGGGCTACCAAAAAGCAAAACATTTAACTTCTAGTGAGCTACTCAAAATTCTCAAAGAAAAAATAGGCCTCTTTTAAAGTGAGACTATTTTATGTATATGTGAAATCACAAATTCTAATTAAAGAATGGCTAAACAATTTTTTTACAAGATACAGTCACAGCTCATATAGTTTCAATCTATACTGATATGTATAAAAAGAAAATTGAAGGGAAACCTTTTAATTTTGGCTCCTCCTCCAATAGTTTCAGGGAAAAGGATATTCCTTGCTATTTCTAGTGTTGATTTTTTTATAGCCAACATAGGGAACAACAGTGACAACCTATTTTTGAGTATACTGTAACTCAGATCTGCAATGTTGATTAAATTTCCCTCCCCAGAATCAACTCCTTTACTGAGCTGTTTACTACTTATGAACACTGTAATGTTTGAAAAATGTAACTTCAACTGAATTCCTCCTTTACTGAAAGAGACTATAAAATAAAGAAAAATAAAGTGAGAAACTGCTGGCAAAACTTCAGAAGTCATGAAATGACTTTAACACTTTCCAAACGTGAAAACTCACCACAAAGGTAAGGATGTCAAATTTTGTTTAAGCACTTGCCTGCTAGCACGTGCTTTGGCAACAAATTCCCTGAGCTAATTCTCATTTTGAATTAAGGACCAGAAGAAAACACATTCTGCAGTCCTGGAAAGTCATTATAGCAATCTGAAGATGATAAAGCAATTGTCTCAAAGTTTATTTTAATTTTGCTTTCCACAGTTTGCCAGAAGTGCTACAGGCTGGAAAGAAAATCAGCTAAATATCTGTTTGAAACTTTGCCAAAAATTTTCTTACACAGTTTCCCTCTATCCTCTTCCAAAAAAATTCCGTGTACACTAGATACCATACAACTGAGCTACAAATGCTGTTGTGTCTTCTCCAAGTCTGTATTTGAACTGCCACAGTGTAATCTGGCCTGCTCTTTCCTTTCTTCTCATACAGGAGGAACATTCAAGCCAGCCTGCACACAGAGCTAGCAAGGCACTGAAAACAAGCGTCAGGCAGCTGTGCTTTAAGGACTCAAATGAGCTCAAACTAGTGTACTTTCTTTTGCTAAGCTTCATACTCTTTATAAATGGAAGGCAAAAAAACCCCCCGCAGATTAAGTAGATGCTTATCATTATACAATTAAGATAATAGGAATAAATGTTTACAATGGCTATCCAAACTTTTCCATAGAAGTAAAAACTGTGCTATGCAGTCAACATTATATGTGACACACACTAGAACTAAATACTGATTAAAACATATTTTAAAATAATCTATTAGTTCTTGGTCCTGTATTTTTACTGGGATGAAGCATTTTTCTGAAATTGCATTTGCAGAGTGCTCCTAAGGTCACAACAGCACAGCAACAAAAGATTCTATTTCAACTACAGTCACGTATTTACTGGCAGGAACGATGAATTCTCCATGCAACTCGTATGTCATCAGTGGCTCTGGAAGGCTTCTGTAAAACAAGGATGACATAATAACTTTAACCATATTTTCTTCTAGCTGCATTTACTCTAAGCAGGAAACCTTTTTAACATTCAGTACCATAATCCTCATACTGGAAGTAACCACTGTTACAGAGGCCCTCGAATTCAACGACTTCTAGAATAAATGGAAAACTTGGTATTATCAGGAAAAGAAGACTAAATGCATCCATTCACCTTCCATGATCTGAAGTGATGCCTCCAGTCTATCATAAGATACCTTTCCAATTTTAACACCAAGATTGTTTCTCAGATGAAGATTGTACACAAATACTGTGCAATTCATTCTTCACTAGGGTTTTTTAAACATCAAGAATCCCAAGTCAATGCCTCGCTGGAAAGATACTAAGGTCTTAACAACAACCACCACCACCAGAGTTAAAACCATTTATTAAATTGACTTTACTGATGCTCATGAAATATTCGAGTAAATACTTGGAAGGAAATACTGTAGGGGAGAAATACTTCATCATGTACACTTGTCCTTTTTTTTTTTTTTTTAATACTTTTCTATACTCTGTAAGACTTGTATCTTTATAACAGTTCTGCAGCACTCATTGATAGTGGTTGCATTTTATTTAACAAAAATAGCAGATTAGAAGTACCATGTTTGTGTTATACCACAAGAGATACACAAAAGTGCAACACGTTATGTTCTTAGGCAATTTAGTGAAATAGCTTGATCAGGAATTGGCAAAGCCATTTGAATAGAGAACAGATTTAAAATTCTTATTTAAAAATTTTAACACTCAAAATATTATTACTATTGCACACAGAACATAAGAGCAAGGGTCAGAAGGAAAAGAGGAAAATATTAAAAATTTCACAGCCTTTTCTCTTTCCATTCTACCACACTGAAACACAAAAAGGAAACAAATTTAACAATCTTAGCTATCTTTCAGTAATGACTCTCAGCAAGTTTATTACCACTTCACGTTTCTGAACCATCGGTGAAATGCTTCTAACAGTAAAGTGTTTGGGGGCTTGTCTCATATGAACGTATTAGTGTTGCTAAAGTATTTTGCTTCCCCCAAGACAAATAACAAACATGGTATTTGCACAAAATGAGCTCTTATTCTAAAATGTAGCAAAACTAATCAGTGCAGTTTAACACACTGCATAGGATAAGAAAGAATAAAATTCTAAAATAAGAATTTACAGCCTAAAAAACCAAATAAACAAGAGACAGCCTTACCGCAGATACTGCTTCATAGCACTAGTAATTGTCTTCACCTCCCAATCTACAGAGTTTTCCAGATCAACTTCATTGCAGGTTTTTGAATCTAGAAAATAATCAGAAAGCGAAGAGGGACATGAAAAAAGGGAATTCTAAATCAGTACAACCTACACAAACAGCAATACATTGGCTTTGACAACTACATATTTGCTCATATGAATGTAGAAGCAACATCCTTTTTATTATTATTAGGTGATATGAAGAGACCAAGTATCCAAACCTGTTTATAAATTCCACTTGCATATTTTGTTTTTAAAACTATTTACTGCTGATTTTTTTTTCTTTAATGAAGGATTAAAATCACCCTCATGTAAAAAGATCTCTACAGCAACTGAAATTTTCACACCTCTAATTAAACAGAGAGATGTTCACAAACTCAGAAAGACGTACAAAAACAGTTTAGGGAAAAACGACCCTCTAAGAAGACTTTATCTTCTACTCTTTTCTTTCTTATTTAAAGTGATAAATTCTTTCCATAGTTATGCTTGTAAACTGTTGATGAGAACAGTCAAAGCGCAGCATGACCCTCTGCATTGTGTGAAAACCTTTAAGAGGTGCTTCCAAAGTAGGAAAAGGAATCTTCACTGAGTATTTGCCTTACTTGATCGGTTTTAGCCACTGGACAAGAAATACTTGTTTGCTTGACCACTTGTCAGGTTCACAGAACTCCCACCTTCTCCCAGGTTAGTTGATAGAGTCTTGGAACAAGACAGATCACACCAAAAGGTTTGTCTGATTGACCCATCAAGTCATAGAGTTTTTGACAGAAGATAGAAACCAACACAGCACACTGGAATGCTTTGCAATCAAAAAAAACCTGCTTTTGGCCTGAAAACAGGAAGCCATAGCTAGCTGACACACGAAGAGCACATGTATACGGCCAGCCTAGCCCAATGTATTTGCTGACTTTCCTGTTATTATTTACTGCTACACGTTTCCATCAGTCACTGCAGTGAACGGCAGCAGCGGCTGACACAGATTACGTGGGGACCCGTTCATACAATTCAGAATTCATTTGTTACTTGGCTTGTCAGACAAACGACAGACACATTTAAAAAATCAAATTAGGATCCCTGATTAAAGGTGCAGTCCTTTTACCGGGACTAAATAATTTTGTTCTAAAAGCTGTGCCAAGCAATTATTTCTGTAACTGAATATTCTCCCTCATTACATCAATTATTTAAATCTCATTTTAAAATACAGGTCAGATAACATTTTCTAGCAAATTGTTACTAGCCAACCACCACCCAAAATATTCAGGATTGTCTCAGATTTAAGCTTCTTTTTTTCTCTTTTTAGCATGCTAGCTGTTTCCATGTTCAAATTCTCTTTTTTGAGAAGAAAATTTGTCTCCTGAATTAATGAAATAAAAACTGCCATCACATCAGAAGCTAGCAAAATCTATGGGGGTTTTGTTACTAAACCTCTATGTAATATCCAGTTTTTAAATAGCTGCTTCATAATCATCAACCTCCTTTACATTCAAAGTATGCACTCTGTTCATTGAAATTTGTTGATGAATTTTGGGAGGAAAACAACAGGCGTCTGAATCCCAAAGCAAGCCTCTTTAAATAAAAAATAGAAGGTATTGTTGAAACATTTCATTATCTCTTGGAGGGAAAAAAAAAAAAATCAGCCCTGCTACCAACCCCCAGTTTGATTGTAGAAGCCATCAAGATTTAAAGACATTTTCTTCATTTTTGGTTTGACATTTGCTTTACATTGCTCTGTGCCCTATTACCCAATGGATTTCAATACTCCTGCTCCATTTTTCCCCTCTATTTCAAACATCCCATTCCAGTAAGAACTGGAACTTCAGCCAGATTTTTAAAAAAAATTACTCTAGTTGTTGTCATGCTACTTGTTCACATAACAGCCACTGTGCACTGAAAGGCAACTTTATGCCTGTAAAACTAACCCTGCTCATTTAAGGAACAGCTTTTGACAGAGTATCAGCTCTAAATTTTATGCAAATCTTTCTGACAATAAGGGAGCTAGAGTTTATAAAAACTGTCCAGTTCACTGAAGCTGGTTAGGAGGAGACTCTCTCTGCTTTTATATGCAATATGCCCATGGTAGGTGTGCATGCATACTGTCATCTCCTGTGTATAAAATAATGAGGAATTCCATGTCATTGTTTTGAAACCTGCTAGCTTTGGGAAGGCAGAAGTACCTGCAAGCTTCCTTCTACATGTAATATCTGGTATTGTTCACACCAGACAGCATCAGAAATCAAACCTGAACTCATCAGTAGCAACTGCAAGTCCTCAGCAGTCCCTTCCCACAGGCAATGGTCCATCTGAAAGCTGATCTATGCAGTGGCTTGTACCAGATCTATGTAACAGCGCGCAGGAAATGAGCCACATCAGATCTATAGCGCACATCATCGATGAAACAGGAATTGGGCCCTGATGCACTTCCAGAACTGGGAGTCCTGATGGCTGACAACTCACACTGCAGTGCTAATAACACATTTCCATAATACTGGAAGTTCTATCTTTCTATCCCTGTTTGCAATGAGATATCTGGTTAATTTAACATTTTCCCTTAAAAGGTAAAGAGTGTTTTCCTCACCAGATGCCTCCCTTTCAATTTAAACAGATCTTTGCTGCAAAATAGCACAATACCAGTTACAGGTAACTTCATGGACTAAGTTAATTGTAAAATTAACTTTTTTTTTTAAGAGTAGAATTGTATATTTGATTGCTAAGCCTTATTTTGCAGAGACTTAGCTCCACTAGGTTTTTGCATTACAGATGAAAATCTATGCATTCATAGTACTAGAAAAGCATATGTTGGTCTTCTCATACTCTCTTGACTCTCAGTGTACTTTCCAAAATTCTACAGAAAATATTCTGAAAAAAAAGAGACAAAACTACAGAAAAAGATCACGTCCCTGGTTACATTTGGAAGACTCTTTTTTCACATCGGGCCTTTCCAGCTGTGAACCTCATGGTCAATGATAGGTAGCTTAAAATACTTTGAAATCTTATCAAACATTTTAAAATACAGAAAGTTAATATGAGTTTTTTATGATACTGAAAAATCTTTCATATAAAAGGGTATCTAAGAGTATGCCCAGAGACAAAGGATTAAAGATTAATCAGTCATTTTAAATTCTCTGTACCACTGTATATCAAAAAGGAGCCTTCTTTGTTCTTCTCTGAGGACAGACAGATAAAGAGCACAGATAGGATCACTTTCAACAAATCATCAGAAAAGAGCACCTGCTTGCACCCTAACTTTTTCCTGTTCAGTATTTTGCCTCATCTTGATACCACTGTATTCTTCCTACGTCAAATAAATATATGAAACTTGGGAATGACAGAAAAATGTTTCAGATTTTAAAAAATAACTAAAAGCAGATGCTGGAATCCCCAGTAAACTCTTCCAGCTGCTACTGAACCACTGGCAACCTGAGTCTATTTAATTTGGACACCAATAATGGCAGCAAGGAAAATCTGCCTGCCAGACCTGCACGCCCAGACTAAGCCAGCAAGAAAAAAACTGAAAAGCATCTCATGATATCAAATGCATTTAATCAAGGCTCTCTGAGTGACAGCACGTCATTCTTCCCATGGTCAATGGCTAAAGATGGTTATTGCTTACTGAGGCTAACCCCAACACAGATAAACAACTAAGAAAATCTGTTATAGATCAGTCATTTTTATTAATCCCAGTTCGTATTTCCAAGAGGAGCCTTTTTTCTATAATACTTTAAAGGTTTACTAATGGAGTACTTCAGGGTGCTGTTAATATTGATTAAAGCAAGACATCATAAATTAATATTTAGCAAGGTCATTATGACAGATTGATATGACATGCAGGTCCTCAAGTCTCAAGATGTCTTATCATTTCTGAGGAGACAGCCTGTTTGAAAAAATAAAGGAAGGAAAAGAAAAAGTCTTACAGGTGGCACTGAACTGACAGCAGCATATAATATAAAAGCGCTTTGTCATTCACATAATGTCTGGGGTAATGAAATGAATTCACTTTCTGGCTTCCTTCAGTTTGCAGTGCCAAAGAACACTGTGTTATCAGCACAGATGGAGCATGCATGGTTCTGGAGAAGAGCCTGGTGCAAACTGCAAACAAGCTTCTTTGCATACCAATGAATCCCTGAGAATCAGACCTTTGCTGTCAAGTGACAGGTTTGGAAGCTCTATAAAAATGAACTAATCCCAGTGGTCTTGTCTGACTGCATGTACTGTCAGTGCTCAGGACAAGAAATGGGGGAACACGGCACATTTTGGAGTCATGGCTACTACTTCGGTGAGAGATATCAGGAGGATGAGGGATTTCATCCAGGTGCCAGTATTTCTCTCTTTTTCCCTCCCCAGGGACAGCAGAATGGCAAGAGAACTCCAGTCACTGGAATTAAAAATGCATCAAAATTTCCAGAAAGAAAAGGGAGAAAAAAGTTTCTGAGAATTATTTCAGCTATCTAGGTGTAAAAGAGCTTAAGATGTTACCCACATATAAGAGATATACAACTAAGTTTACAAAACCAAATCCTTTATCCATCTGTCTCCTGCCTTGACACACAGCTATTATTAATACATATAGCATATCCCTTCTCTTAAACCAAACAGCTCTTTGACAGTAGGCTTAAACTAACTGTCTTATTTTGCACAGTGATTAACTAAAGACACACATGCGTGTGTACATTTGTACATTCTAGAAAAGGGAGAAGGAAAGTGGAAACATCAAACAATGAAGCAACCAGCTTCAAACTTTCCTGACTTTGGTATTTTGAATTTTCTGAGCAGATCCTTCAACTTAGGCTGCTTTAATCCCACTTACATCAACCTTGCACAAAGCACACGCTTTGCTCCTACATGTCCCATATTAGTTCTTAGTTTATTCCTACCAACTAATCCAGGTCTTTCTAAAGCAGGGAAATTTACAATAACATGGTGATTATTTGCATGGGCTAGAGCAAACTACTGGCAGGTGCTTTAAAAACCAAATATTGACAGTAAAACAACAGGAAATAAAATATTGAAAAAATATGTGTAAAATAGAGGCATACCCATCAACAAACTCAGAAGTCTCTGGACCTTTGAACTCACCCCCACAACTCTGTACAATCCTTGGTCATTTATACCTATTATGTAAACAAAAAAAAAAAAAAGAAAAGAAAAGCATGAGATCAACCACAGTCAAATTTAGCATTAAAATTTTTGCCCCAGGCAACAAATTCTCTTCAAAGACAGACAGAATACCTAATATTAACAGTCCCAAAAGCAACATTATAAATAAAGTATTACAAGAATCTTTTTGTTACTCTGTGCTTTTTAAGATAAGTTCATATTATGTTTTGATAAACATTTCATGTACCTCAATTCCACTTCTGAAACTGGGAGGAGAAGCAAACAGGGACAAACCTTTGCTTCAAAACAAATAAATAAATAAATAAATAAACCACTGCCTAATTTCAATTTTTTAAAATTGCATTTTGGGTACACTGACCTCCACATTCTAATAATGCAAGCACAGAACCAACAAATGCTAAATTAAGACTTCTTCAATAAATTTAATAGTTCCTTTTTTTTCCCCCAATATGTGGTGACTAAAAAACTTTGGATGAAGAAAAACTTAAGCCTTTTCCCAGTCCTCAAAACCAGTACTTTTTCAAGTTTATAAATGCTTTCCATTTAAGATACAAGGCCTCATTCCAACCCACTGTGGTCCACAGAGGAGTTACATCCAGAGGCACCACCAAAAGCTACTGAACAGTTTTGCTTGGGATGAACAGAGGAGCCATAACCAGTACAGTATTTTCAGTCCCCTACTCCCATTCTATATGAACATTGGACCACTCTCCTGGCACTGCTCTGTGCCCTTCCATCATATCACACACATTCACTTCTCTATCCTTTTTCTTCCCCTGCTTTTGCTTTCCTTTCCATTACCCAGTTTTATCCCCAGCGAAGTAAAATTGTGAATATAAATTGAAGAAAAACAGGAGGGAGAGAAGGGGCAGGGAAGAAAAAAGGCAAAATAAGGTACGTCTTTGTCTGCTGCATTGTTTCAGAGCCCATATAGTGGGAGGTAAAATACTACACTAGACAGATGTTTGAAAGGCCTCGTAACAAGCAGCCATCCACAAACACAATCTACCTTCATAATCACACTGGCCTGGAAGAGTAGAAATGCCACAAAATACCTGTGTTTCTTCTCCAAGGAAATCTTTTCAAATAACAGATTATGTGGTATTCTTATTCAAAATATCCTTCAACAAAGGAAGAATTGTGAAGAATTCCCAGCTTCAATACCAAGCTGTTCCAACCCAGAGAAGGAAAATTAAAACCAGTCATATGAGGAAAAAGTTTCTTCCCAAATAAATATTAGATGAAGTATGTAAAAATCATTAGCCTTTTAATGAATTACTGTCAGACAGAGCCATAATACACAGCAATAATTCTCAATATGGTAGAGAGAACTTGGCATTTTCTACCTCCTCCTCTTGCCTAGCCTTGCTGCATCTTTTCTCTCTTCTCACACAGTCTGCAGCCTCCTGGGCCATCCCAGATCCCTGAGCCTGCTGAGCTCCTCCCTGTCAGCACTTCTTCCTCTGCCCCAGCAGGGAGCTGACAGGCTACGGCTGCAGCTGCTCCTTCCCTCGCTTGCTCCACCTGGGCAGAACTGGCCCTTTTCCCTCCCCAGGATGCAAGCACCACTGGAATGGGGCTGAGCCTTAAGCTAGGTGCCAGGTTCAGAGCTGGCTCAAATTAACAGAATAAGCCAGATCTCCTTTATTTTATCTGTGCTCATCAAAACACACAACTCTGGAGTATCCTCACAGTTCAGCTGTGCACAAAAGAATGAACTGAAAAAACCCCCCAGCTATGTGGCCACAACACTATTCTTCTCAAAACATGAAGTTATCAACACAATCAAATAAGTTTTCCAATGATCCCTAGAACAAGTATGATAGCGTGCTATGCACCACTTGGAGACACTAAAAAAAACCTCAACAATATAGTCCTTGATACACTCCAAACAAGAATGTACTACAAATCTGTCCTGAGAGCAGCAAATACTTTTTGCTTCAAACTTCTCAGAGGTGTCCAGGAAAATTCTGGTACCAAACTAACACCAAGCTTTGCCAAAATGCATCACACTTTTTTTATACAATGTCTTCTACTACTTTTAGTACCACAGAACGAGCCTTCTGCATCATATGCAAGATGCTAAAAAGCTGAAGAAATACTGTCACACTCAGCTTTTGCTTATCTCAGAAGTTGATTTGTGACTTCCTGTGCTTCTAACACTAAAACTGGGGGGAACCAACTGTACTGACCCCAAACATACATTTACGGGCTTAGAAATAATCAAGGTCAAACCACAAAACCTACTGCTCAGTATTAAAACAGACATGATAATGCAGAAGTCTCTGAAAAATGGCAGTATTGAAACCATGACAATCTTCCAGCAATAATCATGAGTCTGTGATAGAGATTATCAGATAATTGATCGGTTTCAAATTCATCAACCTGAAAAAAGCACAGCTAATTGCTAGCAGACATCAAGGAGTGCAAAGAGGCATTAATATTTCAACATAGTTTTAGATTATACCTTTAAACATACTTCCAAATAATGTTTGATTTAAAATATACAAACCTGGTTTGAAACAGTCCTATTTCGGATTTAATCTGCACATTTCAGATCTTCAGCACATCCAACACTGATAACGCTTGGCATTTACAGAACACAATTGACAGGATGACTCACTGCAAGGAATAGCTCACCACTGACTGAAATGCTGAAAGGTTCAGGCGCTCTGTCTGCAGGCTCAACCACCACTGGCAACCTGGAGCGGTAAAGCCCCGCAGCATGACTTCCTTCATATTTACATTATCTCAAGATGTTTGGCTGCCTGATACCAGAATTTGGCACAGGTACACCGTTTGTGAGGCATGCTTAGAAATGTCAGGTATTGTAAGCAAAATAGTAATTTATACTATTGTAAGCAAGGTACTTAGTAGGCAAGTTTGCTTTGAGAGTGGCACTGTACGAGGCTAACACAGACTTGTAATATAGCTGCAAATACAACTTTTTATACCAAAATCCATGGCACAGAAACAGCCATACAAGTGACACTCTAAAGTCAAGGTAATGACAGAGGGGTTTTTGCCACTTGCAAAGGCTTTCTACTCCCTCCTCACCATGTACTATCTGCCTGAGGAGCAGCCGGCCTGGACACGCAGCTCAATGCTGCCATCTCTCTCTGCAGCTCAGATTGGCAGCTCCGGTAGTTCTAAGCTCAAGACAAACACTGCTCCAGCAAACACTTTACCCATCACGTCCCCTCAGAAGGTACAACCAACTGCTTGCACGCAGAAACATGCACAGAGCCTTTACTAGTGGAGCAAACAGCTCTTGGTTGTTTCTATAAACATCTACCCCATTCTATTATTCTCAGTAGAGAATAATGAATTAAATACTCCAAACAGAACCCCAAAATGCTCTCTCTAAGACAAAACACAGGTGCACATCCGACCAGCAAGGTGCTCAGTACGTGAGAGATGGGATGCATATCCTGATGCCTCAGCATCTCTTACCAGGTAAAGCACAGCCAATCTCTTGTAAAGCAATGCTGAATCAGAAGCTCACATGCATTTTAACCAAGACACTCACTGATTTTCATGCTTCTATTCATTCAGAGCAAATAATTCCCTTTTTGGCTTTATAAAAGGGAACATAACTGAGAAAAAAATTATCCAGCCATTGACAAGTTTATGTTCAATATCTCTGTTATGCTCTTCTCTCTCTGAATACCAGACTACTTCTGCTGTGACATGACAAGACTATTCTCAGTTTCCACCCACACTAGACTGTCCTCTCTTTCCACCCACGCCAACCTCACACCCATTATGATTAAAAGAGATAAAAACATGGCACACAAGCACCGTCTCTGAAGAAGCATCTGGCCTGTTTTCTCCTGCTGAATATAACTTGCTTTTGATGTGTTATCATTGAAGTAAAATAACCAAGTAAAAACTGTTTTCAAGAAGTACAGGTAGAAAATTCTGCAGCTTGAGAGATGGATTTTCTTCATCATACAACTATTTGTCCAAACTCTTTTGAGACAAACAACTAAATGCTCCCCTGGCCCTCCATTTGTTTAGCTCAGCAGACATCAGCAGAAGGTCCTTTAGGGTTTTTTTGTTTTGTTTTGGAGTTGTTTACTTGGTTTGGTTTGTTTTTTAAACGCAGTTGATGCTAAGTTCAGAATCAGCAAACAGAAAACCAAGAACTGCTTGAAATGTAACGGACAAATCCAGTGGATTGAAACCGACCTAAATGGATTGTTGAGTTCCTGGAAGGTAGTACCTCACCTCAATATATTCTTGGAGCCCCAAGAAAAGAAATATTAATTGAACACTAATTTATTTTCTTTCTTGAATACTCTCCAAAACAAAATTAATGACACAAGTCTTTTTCATTGGTAGTAATTACCACAAAGCACTCTATTGACTGCACATCTCACAAAGGCTGTATACAAGGGTCAGCAAAGCTGCAAAGTCTCCAAAGACTTTGGGAACTTTAATTCTCTCCCAAGTATGTTTCAAGGCAGATCCCACTATGGGGAGTCATGCTGCTAACCCATGAAAGTTCATCATTTTTCTTGAACAAGAGAGTTACACAAATATTTTGCACCTTCTTATACGCCCCTAAATCGAGGCATAAAGGACAGAGTGAACTTAAACATCCACTGAGTTTAACCTATCCACCCAAAGCCATGAGGAAAAAATCCCCAAAAAATAACCCAACAGAAAACATTTTTCCAAATAGCCACTTCATGAAGAAAGTGTTCACATTTTTCAACAGTTGTGTTCTCGTTTCACTTTTCTTGCACGGTATCAGACAAAGAAAAAAATAACCAACCCACTACTCGAAGAAATCTATTTGAACACACTTATAAATAATAAACCAAAAAACAGTATACTCCACACTGCTTATAGTGGAGGATTCATGAGGTTTTGTAAGGTACCCAGTCACTGTACCATAGGCCAAAACTACCCCTTCATTACATGAGCACATGTACCCTTCTCATTAAATCTGCCCCATTCACTGTAAAGAAAAGATCCAGACTATATTGAGACAGGGTTTTGCAGTGAAGACAACTTATCTGTAGGACGCCAGCTTTATCTGCAATGTTTCCCAGCTGAAATATTCAGAGTGTAAATGCCAGTAACTGAAATTTTAAAGTGATGAGACAGGCAAACTTATCTGAAAAATATTCAAAAGAATAGAATGAACAAAAATAACACCAGATAGAATATGGCCTAATCTGGAATAACATCTTCAATGCATCAGACAGGACTGATACCAAAAGGTCTAAGAAAAAAAGGACTTCAGATACTTCTTGCTGTTTAAATGCAAAATTCTAAGTATCACAAAGGCTGCTTGTGTTCCTAAAAATTTTGTATAGTAAGTGTATACACAGAGGACACTGTTTTTCAGTAAGAAGCTGCACTGACAGCAAGCATGAACCTACTCTTCTGTTCATCTCATTTAAGCTGGACTGTGATAAACAGAGAGATGTTAAGTATTCTGCCCTGTGCAGTGCCAGACCTCTAGAAATAAAGGATTCAGTTCCTGAAAAATTCTAAGCGTCCCCTTTGGGAGTAGGAAGAAAAGTCAACAATTTAGGAGGAAACCAAAATGCACACAAAGAAATTACAACATCTCTTAACAAACTGAGAAATAGACTGTAACCAATTACCTACTTTCATGCCTTCACCTCTGTTTTTAAAAACCACAACCAAACAAGCTGGATCTCCACACCATGCCGTATACAACACAGTGAGCCTCAGAGTGGCTGGTCACCACACACTTCAGCAGAGCCTCCCCAAAATCAATCCCAAATACTGCACACTGACCTCTCCTCCATCTCCAGTTCTGGAAGTACAGCAATGAGTACATGCAACAATAACTCCCAACAGCATCTTTGTCCCTGGTGTGATACTAACTCCATGAAAAGTACTTCAACACATTTTGTTAATCACTTTCTCCTGCTCAGATCCTGTTCTTCCATCTTAAGAGACTGAACAGAAATGAAAAACTAAAATAAATTACTCTGTTCCAACAGCAAAGCAAAGGCACAGACACTGCCGACAAAACACAGGTTTCTCTTAGCTGTTGTGCACAAACGTTGTCTCTGTCAAGAGAGCTGCTATTCCCCACTTGTGAGCAAACACATTGCTTGAGAGAAAGCCATGCATAAAAGGACGGGACTGGACAGACTCCTGTCCTGGTCAATGTAATCAGGGAAATGTCTGCCATGGTAAAGTCTTTTCCAGAGATCTACAGGAGACTTTACCACACAGGCTTTCTTCACAGAGCAGACCAGCTGCTTCACCCTCTTCACAAACAGGTTGGGTTGATCATTACCTCGTGTTTCAACAGCACTGATGCACTTTTTGATGACGGTGAACCCTATCTTATCCAATTGTGCACCTACAAGAAAAAAAAAAGGTTTGAACAGTTTTAAAGCACCATTACAATTATGTCTTTCACTGAAAATAAGGCCAGACTTGATAATAAAGCTAGTACTTTTGAGGCAAAACTATAAATATTCTGAAATTGGTAGAATACAGAACTTTTTGTAGAGAAATTCTGTTTTTCTCCTTCACAACCCTGCCTAGCCCGAGTAAAGGCTTGTTCTGGTGATAGTGGCTTCAGTGAATCTGTTCACAGCAGCATCCTTTGAAGAATGGGATCTCTGATTAGTTACACATGTTGGCAGATGCAAGATGGAATTTAACAGTACTTACTGCAACATCGACAACATCTGAGAGAGTTCACCAAATGGGACAAGGAAGTACTTATGATGAAAAAACATAATCATCAACAGCAGGGCTTTTACTGAGTCCTACCCTCAGCCAAAGAAATTCCCACACTAAAGATACAGGACACATGTATATCATTTCACAGCAGTTAATGATCTGACTACATGAAAGCAGATGCATGAACAGGACAACAGCTGAGCTCCAGCATTCCTTTGTTGTTCCTATCTTACTCTTTTTTTTTTTTTTCCACATCAAAACTTCATTTAAAAGCTTATATTGCAAAACTGCCCTCCCCCCAAACATCTGGCCTTCCTGCTCCTGGGGACCTGGTCATACACCATGAAAAGACAAATCTGTGGAAAAATTTCTATTAATAACACCAGGATCCAGCTTTAATCAGCAATTTCAAGTTTTTAAAAAAGCAAGCATAAATTGCCTCATAATCAAAGAAGGATACCTCTTTTCACTCTTACGCTTTGCTACCAGAAGAAAGCTAATGTTGTCTAAAGAAAGCCATCTCTTCTACTTCCATATTTTGGTTTATATTTTAAATGCACTTATTCAGCTTTTTTGCTGATCTTGACATTCAGCTACAACTGCTTTTAAAACCATACTTACACATTCTAACAGAAATGTACACACAATCTGGATTAAGAAATTGTGATGCATTTACATACAAATTCACCCTTGAATCAATTTCAGGCATGAAGTAAATTGGCAAAAACAATTAGACTGTTTCTCCAGCTTATGTCCAGTCCTACAATTCTTACTATGTACTGAGTTACTGTGAAAACCCATTAATTACAAAATCCACATACGATATTCAAAACTCAAGATTTAAAAGTAAAATAATTAAGCTGGATCCACAGGAAAAAAAGAAAAGAAATTACCTTTGCCTTTCTCAATTGTAAAATATTAACAAAATCAGCCTTAATGCTAATTCAAATACTTACTTCCCTCTCGTTTTGCATTCGCTCTATTCAAGTTGATGAACAGCTAACACAAAAAGAGTAAAAAAGACATAAATTATTTTAAAGACTTCCATGAAACCAGAAAAAAGACACCCTCAATCTTAATGCTTGGTAGGCACAAATACAGTTGTTTACAGCCAGAACATACCACCACCAGCAGCTCTAACAGCAGGACCAGAGGCCTGTGCCCCCTCAGAACAACGTTAGCTACAGCCACTGAAATTAACTGTGATTTATGTGCTCCATGTTCCTATGTTTCCCCGCGGGTTAATCTCCCTCACAGTTTCAAGCTCACTCAAATTGTTAAGAATTTGATGATTCCTGGGGCTTATGTCCCAGTTTGGCATTCCCAGAAGTTATAAACTTACTGGGGAGTACAGCTCGGCCAACATGTCATAGTAATAAACACCTCTGCAGATGAAACCAGATCAGTGGAACAATGATGCCAATCAAACCTACAGCTGTTGGGGCAGGCACGTGACTGTGTCACTGTCTAGAACACCCCATTATTTCTGGCCCACAAGACCAATATATTTATCATTGTAAGAATAAATAGTGTGTTTCAATTCAACATTTCACACCCATTTCCTCATGTGAGGCAAAAATTAAGCAAATTCATGTATAACCTCAGGCCTATTGACAAGGGCTTTTCTGACCTGATTTAAAAAAAAATAATAATACCATGTAGCTCACTCACACAAGTTTTGCCACTGGAATGAAGCATGTCAGCACAAGACAAAGCGAACATGCTTATACTAGACATTTTCTACAACACCATTATTATCATTGGGATGGGAAACCATTTATAAAAATCGATGCTGTCATTACAATGAAAAATTCTCTTATCAGCATCAGCAGTTATCTACACTGAGCTTTACCAAGTTACTCATCTCTCCTGAGTTTTATTTCATTTTTATCCTTTATTCATTGAATCTATCATTTTGAAAACTACTTAATCCCAGTTTATTAAAGTATAAATGGGATCAGAAAGCAGAGGTGAGTGAATTCTCTATAATGCTATAAAAGAATATTTTAAAAATTATGCTTACAGCTTCTTTTCCATCCAAGGCTTCCATCCACAGCTTCCTGTCTTCCTCAGAAAATGCCTGCATGGTCACAGGAACTCCAGGCCTGCAAATGTACCAACAACATAAAGTAACTGCATTCACCAGCAAGTAAAAAATTCTTGTCAAATTCTATTTCCAACTACAAGCAAAAGCCCATTGTCCTAAAAGTCAGGGTTCATCTTCTTTGCTTAATAACTGAACACTGCTCATCTTGAAAATAAAAGGTATAGAAGTGATACATGCAGTAAGAAATAGGGAGAACAGGGAGGAAAATGGAAAGTGAATGTAATCTGCAAACCACTTATTTGAAATAGCTCATTGTTGATCACTTGCTGATTCCAACACTTGCTGGAGTTACTGAGTTTTGTGAATTGTAAATAAACTTGGACTTGCATTGCTGTTAGATGAAAAATGGCATTTATTAACCGACTCAATATAGAATCTTCATCTTCAAAGCAGCAACAATGATCATAGCTTGCAAGTAAATACCTTACGAAAATAACCATCTTAATTCAGTAAAAAATGAAAACCAAACCATTTAGTTCTTTTCACTAAATTACAATTGTCAAGCTATCAGAGTATCACCTAGATGCAATACATCAAACTCAGTACATGCTGCATGAAATATCATTTATTTGTCGTCAAAATAAAGTCAAAGGGAATGAAACCTTCCCTCACTGTCCTGTATTGGAAAAAAATAAAATCTAGATAGTATTTCAGAAGGATAATGCTCTTTATCAATAAAATAACTTTTTCCTACCCTAGAATCTTACCACCCTCGGAGCCATAAGTATCAGAATTTAAAGAAAACATAACCATCTCAGCTTTCCTTTTGGAAGAAAGATATGCAAATTTTCAGCAAGCCCCAAATCATGCTTAAGTCACACACAAGGCTGAATGTTTGCTACTTAAAGGTCTTCCCTAAAATTTTACGACCTTGCCTCCTTCCAAAGCACAGTACCACAGAAAGCCCCTTTCCCAGCTGTCAATCCCTGCGTTATTTTTTAACTTGGACAAGCTGAGGGATAAGTGTGCCCTGAACTGATACCAAGGAAACAAGCTAATGGCCTGCAGCACAGCACTGATCTCCATGGGAACATCTCAGTACTACACACATATATTATTGAAAGAAAAATGTCTGATATCAAGGTCACAGTGGACCAGTTGTGTCTATTATATCTAGACAGAAAGATGAACTAGATTTTTTCCCACTTTTACCAGAGAAGAGAATGAAAAGTGTTTTGCAGGATCAAGGAAACACTGCTCTCCATCCGTCTCTGTATAAACTCCAGATACCCCATTGAGCAGATGACACACAGAGGGGGACAGACTGACATTTCTCACACTACTTTTTAGAAACTTTATCAGACTCAGTTTGAAATCCGTTATCCCTACTGACCAACACGCTGACCCAAGAGGAGCTGAAGTCAGGAGTATACATCTCTACTCCCTTTTGCGCTGTGGAACAGCATTAGAAGAGTAAAATCACATCCTCCTGTAGTCAAAAATGCAAGTTCAAACCATGTTGGAGAATGATGACAAACATCACCTGAGCTGTAAATGAGCATCTTGTCATCTGCCATGTGGGCTAGAAGTTTTCTGATGCAGTGGGAATTTCACATCCCTTTATCCATTGGTTGTTGTAGGAAGAACATGCCTCAGGCCAGTCTGACTGGCCACATGAGCTCAGCACAGCCTCTGATTGAAGTTTGACCACATGATCCTCATCACAGACATATCTGCAGACCATTAGCAGTCACAGGACAAGGGGCCTAACAGCATTGGCCATGCTGCATTTGAAGTGAAAAACACTAAGAATTTGATGGCAAAAAAACCCAAAAGCCTATAAAAGTTGGAGACCTACTATATTATAAATTAGCATGTAGTTAATTGATATAACTAAGGAGCAAACATATAGATTAAAAGCAGCTCAGAGGGGGTGAATAAAAAAACTCAGCAACAATCCACTTATTTATATCTAGCATTTAATTCCAGACACGATCCATTTCTGCACAAATACAATCTGCATCAAAAGAATGTAATATTAGCACAGCCATATTTATCTGGAGTACCCAATTAAGTTGGATCCTCTCACCTTCATAAATGAAGGAAGACTAAAATGTTGTTGAAAACCAATATCATATGTCGAGATCCTTTAGTGGAAAAAAATTAGCAACTCTTTTCTTTAGAAATAGAGCAACAAGTGGCGCTTCAAAAAGACAATGGCAACAACATTCAAGATGCAGTGGATGATTATACCAGCCACAAAAAGCCTCAGAAGCCCAATAACCTTATTTTCAATCTGAAAATCCAGCATATCTCCCCAGCAACACATCATTTTGGAATGCAGGATTGTGATACAATGTGGTCATGACTATATGAATTATTACTGCAATGAGTCTTTCACTAATAGCTGTATGTACTTCAATTTAAGCCATGTTTCTTCACTGTGATAACAACTCCTGATAGTTCCTCTTAACTTTTTCTGTGCTTTCCTTTAATGTGAGTTCAGGCAATGTCTACATTTCAGTTTAGGTCCTCCCTGCTTCTGCTACACACAGCTGAGATAAAACCCAGTGAGCCACCATGGCAGTGCTTGCCTGCTCCTCCAGTGACTATTTCCCATTGGAAATCTGACTGAGAACCAAAGAAATCAGAAGAAAACACAACAGTAATTCTGCAGTAGTTTTAACTACTGGTTAGAAAGAGCTCTTCCTAGTGTCCTTCACAAGCTTACCTGTCTGAAGCTTCTAAGTCAAAACAGAATCGCCTGTCTATTGTATCTGTATTTCTTTTGGTACAATACGTAAGGACGAAGAGCTCCTCATCACCCTGTGAAAATAAAGTTTTTATAAGCTTGACCCAGTTTTTATAAGTTTTTACGAGCTCCAGTAAGCCAGCTGTACAATCCAAGTAAGGTAAATTTATATTAAAGTGATGGCAAAAGAAATACTGAAAACTGACACTTGCAAAAGAATTCACCTGTGTTTGCAGTTCTCTTTTCTACACAATAACACAAATTCTACAGTCATTTATGGGACATAAATCTAAAAATATTGAGTCCATTTTAGCTGGTACTTTACAGAATGACTCAGTACCACAGTAAGCTAAACTAACAAAATTACTTTGTGCTTGTTACAATATAAACACACAGAGAGACCTTTCCCATTTCACACCAGCCAGAGTGATTTCCATAGTAAAGGCCATTGCTACACTAACTAGAACAAAGGAAGTGTTCTTTACTAACGTGTCTTGCAGAACCAATTCTTTCTTTCTTTAAGGCCAACACCAGGATTTTATTTTACCCAGGAATCACAAACTCATCTGTGAATGCTGCATGAGTTGTACCAGATTAATTCAGGACTAACTGTATGTTTTAATTATTTCTTGTCTTCTTCAGCATCTCCAGACATAGAAGGCTGTCACTGAAGGAGTAACTGCAGGGGTTTCCAAACGGGAGATCTTTTAGTACAGCAGAAATGGCTTCACAGGTGTTTTAGAATGCTGAATGCTCAGATACACACATACTACATACTATACTAAATAAAATGGCTTATTATGATTAGAGTAAATTAGGATAAAAAATTCATAGAAGCACTGAAGTGATTAAGGAAACCAAACACCACTAGTTTTCGGTACATCAGGTTTTCCAAAGCTTTTGAAAGATTCTTCCAAATTCAATATATTCGTAAATACACAGAGTCCTCAAAATTATGGGACATCTCCCCTCTGCTGAAACTAACAGGATATAATAACTTGATAAAATTCCAGTAACATGATTTTCTTTATCCAAATTTGAAGAGAGGGCAGGGTGCTGCATTTACAGGCGTATTGGCTCAAGCATTAGTTTCCAGATTTGGATATCCTTTTTCCTTGCAACAAAATGCATTTTATCCCTAAATACATTCATTTAATATGTCATCTTTAAAGGTACTGAGCGCCATCAATTCCCAACTATTTCAGTAGGAATTAAAGCCATTTAAAGATAAACAAGATCTTGAATATTTCAGATGCTGGCAAAGATATCTGAAATTACATACAGTTATTAGTACAAATTATATTCCTATGAAAATCCACTGTTCTAGTCCCACTTCTAGTACTTACATCTCCAAAAGAAAAATCTAACTGAAGTATGTAAGAGAGAAATTTCAAAGTCTATTACATTTTCCTGATCTATGCTTTAATAAGCTAAAGGCCTCATGGATAAACAGGATTCTAAATGGTGAAACATTGCGTGTTATCTGTGCCAGGTCCTCTGGTCTTCTACAAGGAAGCAACTGAAAAGTCTAGAGAATTCTTATCTATTAATCCATCCACTACTTTAGGCTAATGTCCTTAAATGGCAGACTGAATTGCACAAGGAAAGACGAAAAAAAGGGGCAAGGAGGCTAGAAAGAGAAAATACTTGACACATCTTATTTGAAACATTCTTGGATCTTGATACAGGACAAGTGTAAGAGCAGAATATATATAAATATATATATATATACGTACAACTTTCCCTCCTGATCTGTGTTCAAATGGAATCATGGAGAACTTCTTTGTCTCTTTCCTGTACATGCAATAGTGCTTCACCCAACTGGAACCAAAGGGAGCAGGCCCTACATAACACAAAAGCAATAAATAGTATTTCCAGTTTCTGCATTTTCTTCTCCTGCTTTCTAAAATGATACTTAAGAGCCCTACTTAATTCCTAACAATGCAGTATTTAAAGCAAAAGTACAAATTAAGAACATTATACAACATAACACAAATGTTAACCAGTGCTTACTGTTCTAAAAACTGATGCATGTTGTATTTCACACTTATGCTTAATGAGAAATGGAAAGAATTATTAATGTATCCTTGTCTCAGTACTACAGACAAAATTATTTTTCCCTATGAATATTCCTTTAAAACTTTATTTAGTAGACCACAGAAAGCTAGATTTACACCTAGTAACTTGAAGCTAAATAACCACACCTCTGTTGCAACTTCTACACAATCTATTGATTAAGGTCCGATCACAACTTCTGACACCAGAACTCTCTCCTATTAACCAGTGCACACCCTATAAAAACACATTTACTTTAGAGCCTAGCTTACTGCATGTAGTATTGCTGAGATTTGCACCAAAATGTTAACTGTTCAAACTTGGATTCTGACCCTTTCTGTCTCCTCACTTCCATCATTTTACTTTTCATAAAACATAAGTCTGCAAATGAATCTTCTCATTCTGTAAGGGAAAACACCTTAAAAATATGATTTATGTAAAATGTTTAAAAATAAATAATAAATTACAATAAATTATCATTCCTTGAGCAACAAGAGCTCTGCATCTTGTTTGGCTTTTTTACTAGTGTGAGAAAGATTTATAATTGTTTGAAGTGTTGACAGGATACGATTTGTGTGACATGCACCTTCACAGCAAGAATTTTAACACCAGCTACCTAACATATAGCCTGCTTTATTTGACCCTATCATCACAATTAGGTAATGAAAGTGTATCAATGAATCAAGGAAATGACACTCAATTTCATCATACTCAACTAGCCCAATTTTTAGAGGCTAATTTGACAACTCATGTTGCTGGCTGACAACAAATCTTTGACAGTTCTAGGAGAGGTCATTAGTAAGGGATTAAAAATAAGATGAAATCCATTCTTTGGTCAAACAAAACTTTCCGGAATTCAGTCACTTTCACTAAAAACTGCCACAATTTCAGCTCCATATTCTTTTCATGAGCCACAGTAACAATGCTATCAGAGACCTGGAACATTTACTCAGATGACTCTTTAATCAACCGTAAATTCTTTGCATCTTCATGTTACCTGTAGAGATAAGACTTGCCTGTATGCCCAATATGAGCACTGTGGAATACAAAATACACCTTACTTTTTTCCTGTACATAGAGGTAGCCTTCCATCGTGAAGTGATTTGCTCTTTTATGTTCCTGAGGATTTCTTCTGATCTTTTTCATGAGCTCCTCTACTTCTGACCTTGTTCCTTCAAAACGATTTCGTGTCTAAAATGAGACAGCAAAAAGCCTTTGGTAATGAGTGGGAGACTTACTCTTCCTGGCAGACAGGAGTTGTAATCACTCACTGGATTTGCTCAGCAAGGTTTTGGTGATGGGGGGCTACAGAGGGGGCCCCTGTGAGAAGGTGACAGAAGCTTCTTCTATGTCCCACAGAGCCAGTGCCAGCCAGCTCCACGATGGACCAGCCCCTCAGTGACTGTGGTAGAGCCTCTGGGATAATGGATTTAAGAGGGAAAAACCACACAATGCCAACTGCAGCCAGAGAGTGGAGTGAGAATATGTGAGAGGAACAGCTCTGCACCAAGGTCAGCGCAGAAGGAGGAGCAGGAGGTGCTCCAGGTGCCAGAGCTGAGATTCCCCTGCAGCCCCTGGTGCAGACCATGGTGAGGCTGCTGTGCCCCTGCAGCCCGTGTGAAGGACTCACATTGGATAAGTCCATGGAGGACTGCCTCAAGTGGGAGAGCCCCCATGCTGGAGCAGGGGAAGACTGTCAGGAGCCCTCCCCCTGAGGAGGAAGTAGCAGTAGAGGCATCATGTGAAGAACTGACTGCAACCCTCATTCCCCTGCACCACTGAGGGAAGAAGGGAGGGCTGGTGGAAAGGTGTGTTTAAGATTTGGTTTTATTTCTCATTACCCTAATCTGATAGTAAATGAAACTTATTTCTCCCAGTCAAGTCTGTTTTGCCTGTAATTGGTCCCCCTATCCTGATCTCAATCCACAAACTCTCCACCTAAGGAGGGGAATGATAGAGCAGCTCTGGTGCACCTCTGGCATCCAGCCAGGGCCAACCTACCACAAATAACTATAAAATGAGACAAGGATTCAGGCCATTTTAGGACATATACATGTTTACTCTCCAAGTTTTCTGATATTCTTCCAAATTAATGTGGGGTTTAGATAGCAGCTGCTGTGACTGTGGAAAGCAAACTAAGACTGCTGAAGTAGGTTTCTAAAATGATGCACTGACCTGTTCAGAAAGAAGCGAAACACTGAGTGCAAAATGAATTTGAATACTGAAATTTTCTTAGAAAAATATTACTACATATATTGGTTTAATTCGTGAGACTCTTACTTGTCAGGAAGTAGAGGATTTTCTGTGGTTATTGAGGAAAAAAGTGTCAGGAATGTCATCAACAATGCACACAGATTGAGACTATATATGTGCCAAATGCTTTGACCACACACAAGCAGAAGCATGCAAAAACAACCCCAAAAAACCTCGCAAGTCCAGTTGATTATTATTCCTGAATGTCACTCATTCCAAAGTCTGCAAGCAGCCGGAAGAGAAATATTTATCAGAATATTAGCAAAACAAATCAGAAAGTAACGATGCCACCCACAAATTATACAACAAGACTACACAAAACAACAGAGTAGCTCACACCTGACACAAGAAACTCTTCAGTTTGGTCTGAAAAACACTGGTAATTGGTCAATGAGCAAATAAAACCAAAACAATCATGGTAATACCTGGTTTTCTCCACATACATACCTGTCCAAATCACAAACATGAAAACATACATTTAAATTCCAAGCTGGTACTTCCCCAGCTGGCACATGTGTTTTGAGGAAAGCACACAGTTCCAGGTGCATGCTTATGTGTCTTTTTGCTTTCTTAAAGCACCTTTATTTTTCTGAAAATGCTGCCTCACCTGTTTTGTCTTTTCCCCAGGACAAAGCATACAAGGTAATGTGACTTTTGGAAGAATCAGCTTTCTAGAGCTTGGGGTGAGTCTTTTTCTTTCTTTCATTTGAGGGGGGTAGAGGGGCAGTGAGAGGAAGGCAGGGTTTGGGGCAGGGTGTGGAGAGGAAATCCATAGGATAATTCTCACAGTAAAGACAACCTGAATGAAAGGGAAGGCAACTACTACAGCTATACTGACAACTCTTAATTCACTCTCCACATCCAGCTAGGCTCTCTGTACTGAATCTTGTACCCTGCAATTTCTAACACTTCAATCCAGTGTTCTGCCAGCAGCTCAGCTGTACCACAGGCAAACCCCAGTTCATTTTTCCTTTGGGATGTCTTGTTGATCTTCAGCACACAGGAGAATGTGTCATGTCCTCTCACAATCTTTTCAAATGCTTCCTTCTATTCTCCTTTTACCTCAGATAGTTGTTGAGCCTTGTTCTCCCTTCTCTCTACAGACTCTATCTATTCATAAAACTTGAGCTGCAAAGCTCAAGCTCTTCAGAATTTGGTGGGACATACTGTGATACCATTCAATCAAGTGAAAATGCAGCTGCCGAGATTAGCTTACTTTCTTACTGCTCATCACTTCTTCACATCACTCCACTGGCTCTTTTCCATCAGTATTCTGAAACCCAGCTCTTCAAAACTGTATCACAGCTTCCCTCTCATGTTTCATCCTGCATCAGCTCCCCTCTGTGCTGCTCCTCACTCTGTTAAGCTAAGCACACAGAAGAAGCAAGTCTGGCCTGACATTTTCCCCACAAGCACTGACTTCTGCCACAAAAGTCTGCTTATGAAGTTACCACTAATCAGTTCCCCTCTCAAACCAAACAACAGCTCAAGAGGAAACTTGACACTTGAACATACAGGAAGAAAATTAAAGGAATGGTGTCGGGACACACGAATCACGTCACTATGCATTACAACGACTGTAATCCTCTCTTCCGCCCTTCCGCCTCCCTGCTAGTTAAGCCATTTCTAAAAACAGACTGTCCTCTCCAAGAAGTAGTTTCTGTGTCTTAATTCCAGATACCCTCAGAGGTCAACAAAACAAATGCACCATCAGGAACTGATTGTTTGCAGTAAGGTATGTTGTTTGCTCCCTACCAAGAGGCCTCTGGTACACCCAAGTTCTTCTGAGCAAGCTTTATTCTTCAACAAATCTCCAGGAAGCAAACAGATCATCTGACTAGTGACACTCTGTCAGCCCCATTGCTTCAGCCTGTCACCTTGCTTCCTGCTCTCCCAGTCCAGATCACACCTGGCAATTTGGGGTGAGGGCACACCAAACTAGTGGTGGCCCTCGTTAGCCTGTCCTTCAAGGAACACATCATTTTGTCAAATACGCCACGGGTGCTAACACCAAGTCTCCTCACACAGTTCTGCACCCCAAACCAACAGGGATGTTCTTGTCTGAAAGGGCTTCTGCCAGACAAACAAACCCCACACTGCTGTGACCAACTGTTTTTCTTCCCTTTTCTCAGTTATGGATAATGTAACCCTATAGGGAAATGACCCCCAGACATGACCACCACGTACTCAATTTCAAAGCACACCCAAAATGCTGAAAACTCTGGTATTTCATTATTCATACTCTGAAATATCTATGCATTTTTAACAGCCTTCAATCATTTTTAAATAATCCTTGTGTTATTTCTCTGTCAAAAAAAAAAAAAAAAAAAAAAAAAGAAAAAAAGCAGTGGGGGCCTTTTACTTCATGCTTGTTTTTTACATTATTATTAGAAATTCCAAAGAACTCGCTGGAATTCGTGATGATTTGTCCAGTGATGTGGTTGGTTATCCAGGAGATGGCACTATATCCCCAAAATTCAAAGGCAATGCACTCGCGTGGAACTAAGTATTGGCAACACAAACACTGCACTTGCAGCAACTTCAGCAAGCGATTTTACTCACGAAAGTGGACTCGACTTACATTTTGTATATTTATCTGCAAGGCCATTTTGTAATGACTGAAGTCTTTAGCAAGTTCATACCCCTGGTGATAGAAAGTGAACAAACCTTGAAAAAATGATAGCACCTGAAATAGAAATAAAAGACTTGTTAGAATGAAAAACTCCATTTGCTTGAATACAACTGCTGCACATAGGCTTTTCTGGAAAGACAGATTACAAAATTATTATTTTAAAATAAAATTCCACTAATGCCTACACTTTATCAGTAATATTTAAACCCAAATGATGATCTATGTATACAGACATTTTTGGATGGTCCTCTCTCTGGAATTCCACAACTCATCTCTACTTTCCATTTGACCACAGGGAATGTATATCCCGTGTTCCCAAACCTTCCTATGTAATGTTTTCCTACAGCTGCTCTGATACCAGTGATGTCTGGAATACATATTTGTGCACAAGGATGTAATGATCATTCTGTCTTTTAGTCACCATTTCCCTGGTCATTCCCTTCTCTGCTAATGACCACGTGGAAATGACTTTCACATCAGTCATCTTGTTCGCTGGAAGAAGGAAGCTTTTCCCATTGCTGCTCATTTGTGCACAGATCTGACCTTCTGTCAGAACCAGCAAGTGATCCACTTAGCATATTCTGACTTTAGCATTTCAATTTAAAAGAACAAACAAGTTGTACTACACTGGAAGCAGCATGAGATTTAGTCCTGTCTAACTCTCCTGTTTAGTTCAGGTTGCTGGAACGAAGCAAGTGACACATGAAAGAACAACTCTCTAAAGAGAGCAAGCCAAAAAATGTATTTAATAAAAGTCTGAAGTCATTTAGCAAATAAACCATTTTCAAAAAATACAAAGAACACATTAAGTATTATTAAGGGAAAAGGGAATAAGAATTTGGTACAAAATAATTTCAGCTTTCTTGTCTAGCGTAAACTTCAAGTACAAACATAGCAACAAAGGTCAGTCCTATCCAGAAGGAGCTTTCAGAAACGAGTAAGGGACATGTTGCAAGAACATAATTTGAAGATTCATTACTCTAATCTGGCTCTGAGGAAACTTCAAATGGTCTGAAACACAATAACCAAATGCAAAACTCCTTAGGATTAAAAAAATATTAAAAACTTGGAAAAAAATAAAAACTAAAAAAAACAACGTATCTACACAAAAAAGCCCCCACACAAACATTTTTTCACAGCATTTTCCCATTCTTTAAACAATGCTAATATAATTGCAGTAATTTATTCCCCCTTAAGGATTTTAGCAGTTTTTTCATACAGGAACAAACTATATTACAATAGACAGCTCTTATTAACTCCATAATGACCAGCTAGGGTCATTTGGAACTTTTTTCATTATTACATTAAAGTAATTGTATCAGAATAAAAGGACAGACTTGACCCAAAAACACAGACTTCAGAGCAAATGGAAGATGCTTCTACAATCCATCCTCCCTTTATCTCAGTAGTACACTTACCATTCTCTTCTTGCTTGATAAATTTGTATTTATACCACCAAGCTAATGCACATTTCAGAAAATTTTAGAATAAGTTCTTCTCATAGATTTAAGAAAGTCTGGTCAGTGCACGTAGGATTGTCACTGAAATTCAATGAAGCCCCTTGATTTCTGCACAGATACAATTGCAAGTGAAATTTAATGTATCAGACCACCCAATAACAGGCTTCTTGTCCAGCAGCACCTTGTTAATGGATTTATATCTGCAATTCTTCACTAACAGGCCTCTCAGCCCAACCTTCATGATGAAAATTAGATTCCTTGCATTAGCCAGCAATAACATTTCATTGGTTAGAAAACCAAAGGCAAGAATCCTGACACCAACATCTTCCTGAATCCTCTATTCTATCTCACAATGTGAATTGAGGTTCTTGCAGTACAACAAAAGGCTTCACACATTTTCTGAAAATCAACATCAGCGGGTCCAAATCAGGTCTAATTACTGAGGTAAACTTTGCCATGCCTGGTTAAGTTTCTCTGCACTAGGAATCTGTGCAGACATACCAAGTTGGTTTAAATTCTGTTAAGTCACACTATTGGATGTGTTTTCCAGAAAACAGAGCTTGGCTTTTATCCAATTGCATTCCTTCTCCATCCTTTACGAAAAGCAGAGTAGGCTGAATTCACAGATACTTACAGGCTCCACACACTCAAATTTCTTCCTCTCCTGTATCTCCTGCAACTTGCACACGTACTCAAGGGACAGCTCATAGAAGTGCTTCCTGTTCTGCTCCACTTGGTTATCTGCCTGCACACAGAGCACACCTCATGAAGTTTCACAGACATTTTGCAGACAGCTTCAGGATGACACACACACACAAGAGGCAAGCAGGTAATTTTCACCATATTTCAGGGATTTGTTACAACATAGATCATTTACTTTTAAACAGCAGCAGCAATTCCCTTTCACTAAGTCACATATGTTGTTTTGAATCATGAGGCTAGATATTTTAGAAAAATTCTAGCAACACCTCTTCAAGCTTCTTTTCTAGGGAATCTAACTTTTAATAGCACTGCAAAGGTTCCTGCCCAAACAGAGAGCAAGCTAAGAGCATCTTCCATTAGAAAAGGGGGAAATCATCTCTCCAATCAAACTAAGGACAAAAATGTTATTTTTGAAAACTACAGTGCTGGTGCTGTAAGTTATAACCCAAATAACTGTTGTAAACAGCCAGAATGCTGTTGGACCCATCCCACACCTGTGCTCACTCTGACTGTCAAGAAACACAACAGAAAAAAAGTTCACTTGGTACAAACTTCACAAGTTTCCATAGAGCATCAAATATTTAGAAATGCAGCCTTACTACCTGCAGCTTATATTCACCACAGCTTTGCAGAAATGCCAACACATGATGCTGAACAGTTACATTTCAGCTGCCATCCATTTGCACATAAAAATTTCACTTTCTAGCATCTATGTATTATTTTATGAAGTTATTATTTAAGGTACATGTAAGAATCGTTTAAATGAATCTTAAAACTGGGTGACAGAAACTTTTATTGAAGTACATTAAAGAAAAACTACAAAAGGTGATTCTAAGTAACTAACACTTAGTCTTTGCCCACAAAGATAATAGCAAATGCTTCTACACTGAATTACAAAAGGAAGTGGAGAAAGGGTTGGGTGAAAGGACAAGACTTACTATCAGACTCTCTCTTAAATACTGAGACTACATCCTTCAGGCAGAACAGTGACTGCTGTGCTCTAAGAGGATAAGCCAAATTAGATTTAAGACAGTTTTACCTTAAGACGTGCTTGGCTTTACTGCTCTGTGCTGGAAAACTCTCAGCAGTTAAAGGGGTATAACCACAAATATCATTAAATAATTAAAGCCCTGGTAAGTATTTCAGTAAGCAAATGTGTTTCAACAAGCCATGCCATTTTGATGCATCCCATAAACCGTGGAATTCTTTGAGTTGTCAGCCTATAAATACGGAATTGTTCGAGTTGTCAGCTGAGCTTCTAATCATATGTACATGAAGGGTACCACAACACCCTATAAAGAGACTCTGAAGTGGATCTTCGAGGACATCTGGCTCACCACACAACCCAGAATACAATACCCAACACAGCCATTTCATTGATTTATCTCAGTTTCCCTGCTAATAAATTATCACATCTCTCAGTTTTTTGAGGCATGACCCTCCCCATGCACCCAGAAAGTTGCACTGTACTTTGTGTACTGCTGAAGAAAGACAGAAGTAGGACACACACCGTGCCTCAGTGAAATTACAGGAATATCCCTCCACCAAGAGAGTCAAAAGTTAAATTAATGTTAAGACACGCTCCACAACATAGTATGTTTTTCATCAAATTTTTGTCAAATTTATCCCTGCACTATTTACTCCAGTCAAGAACTGACACAACTAGACGTGAATAAAAATTAATTATACACATTATGATGCAATTATAAACACCTATTCTCTAAGCTTGTGCAAGAAATTGTTTCCTATTTCCTCTGACAACATGCTGCAAGGGCCTTTTTTCTTTAAATTGTTTACAGATTAATACTTCAAAATTAAACATACAAATGCAAGAGCCTGACTGAAGAATTTCAGAATTTTTGCTCATGAAACTTGGAAGGACATTTAAAACAAATCCATTTGCTCATTCTAGATTTCACACATGCTCTAAAGCTTCAGGCTATATTTGATACAGCTTGAAAATCCCCTCTACAGGCATTATGTATTTTTCCATTGAGGTTAGGTCTCATTTCAGATTTGATATCGAGAACCATATTTTACTAAGCGATCATAATCAGCCTTTTATCATTTTCTCTGTGTCAAGTTCTTTGGCAGCTGATCAGTTTGACAAAAGTACAGGTCCTGACACATGAGCCATGCCCAGTAACTTCATTGGGACAACTTAACTCCCCAAAAGACACTTGCTTACACATTTAAGGGTCTATGTGGCAAATGCAGCATGGTGAAGTGACATCCTAGGGAAACTCAAGAGCAGAGAAGTTCCTAGGTAACTCTGCCAGTTACATTAACCATTTTTATGAAAAATGGCATAGAATATTTGAGATGGGGTAGAGGGCAGGCACAGGAGTTATATCTGAAGAAAACATTAAGGTTTTTTATAGTCTAAGCACTAATAATTCTGATATCTCTGGGAAAAAGAAAAACCCCATTTGGTTACAGCAAGTCTCTGCAAGTTTTCTCTGCAGTCTTCTCACACAGTACTTGCTGTTGCTCCAGAAATAAAAACTATTACAAATAAGTTGATGATGATAATAAACCCAGAGGGACAGAAGGAATGCCAGGCAAAACAGATCTACCAGTTATAAATTGTCAACAAACTTTTTAATAGCACTACTCAAAAAAATCCCCAAACAAATCTTCAAAACGTGAGAAAAAGAAAAGGCATACACCAACTTTATTTGGGAATAAAAGACTTGCTGTCCTCTGCATAAAGTATTATCACAGGCCATTTAGTCAATAGTCACAATGCAATGCAAATTACATCAGTGGTAAAGCCTTGTATGAAATTCAGAGTTTTTCACAGTATGGTGGCTCTTCGCTATTCCCTTAATTATATATAAAAAAACGACATGATGCTCAGGGCTTCATACACACACAAAACCCTTGATTCAGGAGATGGTGGAGGTACTAAGTTCAGCAAATACTTATTTTCTCATCAACCTTTCCAGATGAGAACTTTTTTTTTTGTTTTAGCACTAAAAATGCTTTTTCTGCATTTGCATAAGTATATTTACCTATTCCAAAGCTTTCAGCTTGCATAAAAAAAAGGAGGCAACAATACCTCTTGTAATTGTAGCTCTTTCTTCTTAGCTGATAAATTCAAATGTTTTTCTAACAAACTGTAGTTCTTCTCTGTCTCTTTATCAAACTTCTTCTTTTCCTCCTAGACACAGAAACAAAGTGGCAACTATGTAAATCTAAAAGTGTACTATTATTTCTTCTTTTAAAATTCTAGGTAATCAGAAACAAAAAAAAAATATCATAGCTTCAAGTAACTAGAGGAAAAATATGCTCCATGTAATTAAAAAAATTAATTTAAAGGCTAACTTGAAATGAAATCACATCACATCATTACGTTGTAGCCTATCACACAGATGCTTACATCTTCTAAGTTAAAAAAGAAAAAAACTTGACCTCTTCTTGATTTATTGCATTTTTAATTACTTTCAGGGATCATCCACACCACCTTGGTTTTGAATAAAAGGCCTTCAATAGCAATACCAGCTTCACTGAAAAAAAAAAAAAGCTTTCTAAAATTCACAAGGGATAAGTTCCAACAGCTCAAAACTCAAAGCAAATACACCTCTATATATTCAAAAGGTTTTCTTCATTTTAAAGCTATACAACAACCTCTGTGCTGAATTCCTGTTTCTACCAGAATTGTATTGTGCCCATGACAAAAAAAAAAACAATAAAAATAAAAATAAAACTTAATACCATAGTATCAAAAGAGAAACTCTCACAGACATGTATGAATATCATTAGCACAACGCAAATCCATATCTCTGGCCACCAAAAGCAATGTATTGGAAGAGGGACAGTCATTACACTTATTTAGTAAATCTGAGTTTCTGAATCTAATTTAGTACAAGATATTGTAAAACAAATGGATTTGTCAGTTCCAGTTTCTTAACGTAGTGTATTAAGGCAAAAATCAGTATTCGTTAATTCAACCAACCAGGTTTGAAGCTATTTTTAGTATATCTAATTGCAGTTGAAAATAATCTCAAATAAGTAAAATCAAGTATTAAATTACATATTCAAGAACTGGCAGATTTACTCATCAGAAAGATACTAGTTCAATTACAATATTTTTCCTCATCTGTAGATTTGAAATGACATTTAAATGTATTCTACCCAAACCCCTGGTTAAATGCTACAGACATAATTCCTGGTTTTTTCTCCTCTTAACCTTTCATTTTGAATAATACTGTATATACTATATTATAAGAGACACACATTTTTGTTCTCTGAACCAACAGATTCTGAAGATGGCATTATATTAAAGAAGCTGTTTGGGATTGCTTCTCAGCAAGGACTTCTACCAAACTTTTTTTCCCCACTATGAGACTCAGAATTTCCTTTAAAAAAGGAACCACAATATTTGCTATCAACTGAGAAACCTGAAGATATGCATATGGTATCAGGGTGATTAGAGACAACATATTAGTAATATGGGGAATTAGGAAGAAAGAGTACAGGGAAAGAGGTGAATCTTTGTGTTCATATTAGCAAAATTTCCATTGATGTGGTGAACATTTGAATGCTCCCAGAAAAATAAAACACAGTTCTCTTAACTTCTTAACAGGCAAAGCCAGAAACTTTACACACATAGCTCGGGATTAGTGCAGCAACACCTTTCACTAAGGGGTAATTCAATAAGGGTCTCAGCTTCCAGCTCTCTGAAGATAAACTTTCCTCCTTTTTCTTCTTCAGCTTAACTCAGACCATTTCATCAGCAGGAAATGTAAGATGCAGAAAAAATCTGAAGCAGCCGATTCAACTTTTATTTTGTAATGGTAGAGCGTAAATCTTTCCTAAAGCAAATACCACACAATGTTGCAGATATATTTCACCACTAGATGCCATAGCTTGGTTTTCAGAGGTAAGCAGAGTTATATTTCCAGTGCCAGTGCTTTGATTATATTGAATAAATATTCAGTTAAGAATATTCCAAGAGCTGAGTAATTTTAGGGGGTTTTTATTTAAATATTATACAATTACATAAGACTTCTATTTAAAGGTGATTAAGAATTCTGTCCAAAAAAAAGTTTAGATCAGAAATAAAAGCTACAGCTTCACAGAAACGGTATGCAGGAACACAAGGAAAGAAACATCCATCCAAACAAAATGGGAGATATAGACTGTGTGAATGTAATTTGTGTTAGAAGCACCAGGGAGAGAATTCTAACTAAGAGATGAGTGAAGATATGAGATAATTTAAAGCAGTAGGAGTTCGTACCCCAAAACCAGCAAGATTCTTTAACAGCAAAAATACTGCTGAAATAATGCATTCATTACACAGCTGCTTCTATGACAATAGGTTACATTCAGAACAAATTTTCTCTTTCCTTGGAAGACTGGCTATATTACAGTCCAAGTTTTTATTGTGTGTTGGTTGGGTCACCTAATATACTTCTCTCAAGTCCATAAAATTACACAAAGCTCATTGTACCATTGAACTGAAAGGATTTACGACCAACAGAGCATTTTCAGTTCATGAACACTGAAATCATATGCAGAACATGCTAATCATTCCTGCCAAAGTCAAAACGTATAGTGCTTTCATAAGTGAAACATTGTCTTAGCTGCTAAATATCACTGGTGATGAAGTCATGAAATTATAAAATAAAACATATGCAGGTATTTTGAAAATGTATTGAGTTTTACAACAGAAGACTGCAATAAAATGCTGGTTTCTTTCTTTTCTATTTTTTTAATAAGCGCCTTAATTTCTCACTGCAAGAAGGAAGGTAGACAGGTACAAATTTGTCCTTGTTACTTTTACCCAAATCTAGTCTGTACTTAACACATGAAGTCTACTTTGCCTTTTTTTTTAAATATACACAACTTAGCGACAATCTTAAAAAAATGACCAAACACTTTTATCAAGAATATTTTGAATAAGATCTTGTCCTTAGCCTCTTCATCCCAATTATTTCCATGCATACAGAGCCAATGAATTATTTATTCAAAATAAAAATTTAAATAAAGACAATTTTCACTTGCAGGTGGCAAAAATGAAGTTAAAAGCATATGGATGAGCGAGCTCCTTTAGGTAGTTAATATTTTTCAGCCCCTGGTTGTGCAACTGCAAACAAATACAAAGCAGAACAGGGTTACCCATTAGGAAGGGGGGGCAGGCTGTTAGCAGGATTTTTCCTATTCCAGACATAGGAGATAAGGGAGGTGGGGAGAAGGAAGGGAAAGGACAAATTCTTCTCCTCTTGAAACATTGCATTTGTTTCTGAAGCAAGTTCTCAAAGTAGAAACAAAAAACGTGTGAACACATGAAATACAAACAACAATATGTTTCTGCCAATTACATGTCATTATTACAATGCAATCCAACTAGGGAAATTAAACAAACTTATAAAGGCAAGGAGGGACAAACCTTTACAGCTCCTAGCTGCTCTTTCCTAAATCTTTCCAAAGGTTTGATCAGAGTTTCAGTAACACTGAGTGCCTAAAGAAAAAAAAAAAGTATGGGTTAGGTTTCTGTAGCCAGATTGATGAGTCACGTCAGCATCAGCAATAAAAAGAAAAAAGCAAGCATGCTCTGGGGTAAAATAATAAAAGCATGCAAGTTAGGATTTCTAACTAAAAAAAAAAATCACATCTGAGTTCATTCAAGCTTACAAAATATCTATCCCCTTAATTCAATCCACTATCAGGAAAATTAAATTCAAAACAAATGCAAAAATTTCAGAAATTTCCAGGTTGAACCCAAACTGCAACTGCTTTATTTGTGCCAGTCTTGCAGATCAGGTTGAAGGCCTCAATGACTGACCACCACAACGAGACAGAGGACAAATGAGTTTCATCAGGGTATGCAAAAATTTCTGCAACAAGAAGCACTACAGACAACTGCAGAACAGACCAGTGAGTAGCAAATAATAATCCTTTAAGACACAATTAGCACCATTAGGCATTGATACAAATCTCCAAATATTTACACACTTAAGTACATTAATAAGACCTTAAGCTAAGTTATAAAATTAAGAGATGCAAAGTCAATAAACAAGAGGTTGAGATGACTGGGTGAGCACCCACCAGTGCACTTATGATATAAAGCCTCATGGCCATACTAAAGAGAAAAAAGGAAGACACAATATTCCATCATAAGACAGATAACTGTAGCTTATTAGATCTGCACAGCTGCTAATTCACATGAAATTTCACTGAAGATGGGTTCCATACTCAGGGTTCCATTTGGTGCAAACGATACTTAAAATTTTTTTCAAATTTTGAAATTTCAGGAAAGACTGGAACTTTTTGACCACAACAACAGCATGGAAAAGATGGCAAGAGCATTGCAGATATGGGGCAGCAGGTGGGACCCTTTTGGTCTGTCTTAGGGCAGAACCACGGTGTAAATCATGCCCAGGGCTGGGCTTAGCACAGCCAGCAGGCTAAGAAGCCAAGAGTTCAGGCAGAGCTCCCTGACATACAACAGAAGCCTTTCTCTCTCTTTCCTCCCCTTTCCCCTCCCTTTATAGTGAAAATCTTCAGATAAAACATCACAGGCTTAAACCGGCCTTCTGGAACACTTCTGAAAAATTCTTATCATAAAACACACATGGGATGTACTGGAGCTCCGGCACAACACAAATCTGAGCAGCACTGTCTGCTCCCACCCATCCCCGGAGCCATGAGGGATTACTGTGGGAGTCATCCTGCCAATTCCCTGTAACCACAGCAACCCACATTTCTAAGCGGCCAGCACAGCACACTAACCTGCAGCTAACTGGAAACCCAAATAGCTGGCAAGCCTGGGCCAAACTGGGTGCTGCACAGTCACCCACGAAACAGCTACATCCTAACTTCAGAGCACTTTTTCTCACCACAAAACTTTCTGCATCCATTTCCTGATTTTGCCAGAAACACTTTTAAAGCACCCTTCAGTGCACCCTTGGTGAGAGCAACAGGAAAAGGAAGAACTTTCAAGTCAGAGTGGAGACCTTGGAAACCACACAACCAGTCCTTCTACATTAGAAAACTTTAAATTGTCCCTGTGTACTAACAAAGTGAAGGAGAAAGCTCCTCAGAGGAAAACTCAGAGAGGATGACACAAGCTTCCACAAGGTAGAGCACCACAGTTACTGGAATCATTTCAAAGCCTTTAAAGGTAGCAACTGAGCACTCACATGGTTAGAAGGTTAAAAATAATTAACAAATGACAAGTAGCTTATTAGTTGTTTGAACTTCTACACAAAAAAGTGTAAGGTTAACAGGCATTGAATGTATGCTGAACACAAAGTCCGAGTCAAAGAAAACCATAGCCCCTTGATGTAACAAAGGAAAAATAAAAAAAAGGAAAATATATGCATAAAAGGCTCTGCTTCATAAAACAGCAGGGCTGACTGTAAATCACTTGCTCTGCTACTCCTGTGCAGTATTAACCATGGGAACCACTACAGGAATTTGTTTGAAGCAGAATATAATCTTTAAATCAAAATGGGATGTTCTCTTCAGCGACTGCCAACAAGCAGATTCCACTGCTGCCAGTGGGATGATACGCCAGTAATTCTTTCATTAAATGAAAAACAAGCTTCCCCTCCTTCCAAAAAAGACATTTCTCATTTTGCACAACTTAAACTTTTGTTAACAGATGCATCCCCAGGCGCACTTATGATTTGTCACCCCCTTTGCTTTCTGTGCCAGGGTTAAAAAACAGGACTCTTGATTACATCTGGGTGAAGTGAGATTTTGCAGATCTTTGGTCATTCTCATGGAGCTTCATACCAGGCCATATATTAAAATACAAGACTGGTAAATTCAACAGTGAATTATAGAGATGCTCTTCTGAATGACGGAAACAAAAACAAAGTTCATAATTAAAATATATCCAACACAAGACTAAATAGAGAGGTTAAAGATTAAATAAAATAGATTAAATTCCATCTGTTTTCCAGTATACAGAATCCAGTGCTTGTCATGAAAAGTTAGAAAAAGATGTATTCTTGATTATAGAACAAAAGCATTATTTACACTGCTGTTCATTCTTAGCTTATTTATAACTTGGAAACTTAAAACAACTTTTTTTTTTTAATCATAGATAACAAATTAGCAAATAGGAAATAAATGAGGGATTGCTTGAATATATTTGTAATTATCATTTGTATCTTCCTTGACAGCTAGAATCATGTCAGAATGTAAAATTTCCAGCAAAAGTTAAACTAGGCATTTAAGTTCATTAATAAGAAACTAGATGTTCCTTCCTTTTCAACTTCTGTCTTGACTCTTACATTCGTTTTCATCCTCTACTTCTCTAATCCTGATGGATTATGACAGGAATGTACTATTTAAAAGGACATTTAAAAATCCCTTTCTTTACTTCTCTGATCTATCCAAACCTACGTGAAACAAATATATCTTCAATTATATCTGGCAGGCAAACTGTGGCATGCAAGTCAGTAAGTAAATCAATCTAACGAGGTCATGTCTCAGGTAACAGTATCTTAACCAGCTTTACGAATGTCAAAGTCTCAGGAATGCTTTAGGAAATGTTTAACCCGAAGTGCACACATGTCTTGGGCAGTCAGTCTCAAAGTGCTTATGCTATTCCTGCTCTGCACCAGCACCTACAGAAAGGTCAAAGAATTAACTTAACTTGAACATAAACCTCGCAATAGCAGCAAGAAAATCATCAGTGCCAGCACCACCTCAGAAGATCACAGCACCCAACATTCCCAGCATCCTGAAGCATGCTGTCAGCTTTGTGTATATCTCTCTATTTCAGATGTCTTTACAAAACTCCACTTGCTCAGGCAGAGAAGTTATACAGAACAGTGATAATTGTGCCTTTTCCAGTTCCCTTTCCTCCAAATAAATAAGTAAAGGCTGTAGATTAGGGGCCCCAACAACTCTTTCCTACTGCAGCCCTCAAAGGCACAGGCTAAATCCATGAGCAAGCTCATTCACAGCTGTGGGATACTTCCTCTGTCAAGCCAACAAGACCCAACAGGTCACTGAGCAGTCAGTGCCAGTCCATGAGATGACTCCATTCTGAGTGTCACTTCTTCCCTTCCCAGAAAAGGTGGGAGTAGAGGTGTTCAGGGAGAAACTGCTACCCCCAGCACCTCCTCCTGTGCACTGTAACCTGATGGACAAGATCAGGTATGAGCATTCAATGCTCTCCTTCCTGCTTTCAGCAGGAGCAGGTTCCCTAAGTTCCCGCTCCCTTTCCAGGCACAACCAGGCTTATATTGCAGAGGAGGAAGGCTGCTTGCATGGCCTGTAAGGGAGTAGCAACCCACAAGAGCTCTCCCCAAAGTTCAGTGGCTAAAAAGGTTAAACCAACAATAATTTAATCAAAGTAACACTGGCCTCCCAGCCTTCCTCCTAAAAATGTCCTTAGAGCTCAGCCTTTACTGGAAGCATTGGAAATTACACACTGCTCATCAACAATTCTGGTGGTGAGGTAAACACATATCCTGTCTCTGCTCCATTCTGAATCAAAGCATTCTCCCACAAAAAACTAGGTTTTCTGAGAAAGGAAAAAAAATGAAGCCGTAAATATACACCTTCCTGCAGACTGCACAGCAACACAGGAGTGATGAGTTCCCAATTCCCATCTCAGGAACTGGAATGCAGATTAGATGCCTTGTGTAAAAGAGGGGGTTTAGTTTCTGAGCATACCAACTGGAAAGATTTATTTGTAGTCAGGGGCAGGATTGTTTCTCCCCTCAACAAAGTGACAAGGGAGGCCACCAAGCCAGTAAGGCAAAGCTCATGAAACTGAGCAAGTGTCAATGAAACCAGATCTGGGAAGGAAGCTTTGCCTTAGTGAGTGCAACAGAGAAGGCAGAAAGGAAGACATACCTAGCAGTGATTCAATAACAAAATAGTTGACAATGCTGCTAAATAAAGAAGTTTACTTTCCAATAAAGACATTTACCACTACAGCTGCTCTTCTACTTACAGAGGATACAGTTGTGTTTTTCCTAAGAAAATGCACCATTCAGCCTAATAAAAAAGCCAATTCTGATACCTCCAGTGTTCGGGGAGAGAGAAATATATTAAAAATACTACTTTCTCCAAAAAGCTTTCCTACTTCACATAGTGATTTGCTACTGAAATTTCTCAAAACACTAAGACCTATGCCTGAAAGCCTGTATTGTGAAACTTTGCAGATACAGCTCCGCTGCTGAAGACATCAGATGTTACTTGCAAAGCCTGAACCTCTTTCTTTCCTTTCCCATGAGAATATCATTTGCTCTTATAGTTACACATGCCCCCAGTTAGCTGCACAGCCAGCCCTCCTGCCAGCCCTAGAGACAGAGAGGTGTCTCTCTCTAAACACTCCTCAAGCGTTGGTTTTGTATTTAGTTGGAGCACTGATGATTGCAGACAGTACAATCCACACCCAAGGCTCATTATTTTGCTTTCAAATCAAGTTTTCTTCTAGTAAAGTGTCTGGATTTTCTCCCTGCTCTAGAGCTTTCCCTGTAGCTTTACAATCTTAGAAAATGAAAGGGCCTCAGTCAGGCTTTGGGAACACAGACATAGGAGTTGTGTGGCTTTTAGAAGGCCTGCAGTACATAGACTAAAGGATTTTTAAGGAGGTCTCATAGCACATTAATACTTGTGTGTCTTCGCATGTGTGCAGAGGCTATAAAAAAGAAGTGACATCCATTGGCTGTGGATTCATTGGCTGTGGAGGAAGCCATCTGCTAACAAAAGAGCCAGGTGGACAAGTGATATATCTTAGAGACAACATATTTTGTGCACTATTGAAGCACCAGAAGGTATCTGTAACAAAACACATCACCTCCCTCTTAGGTGTGCCAGAAAATTACCCCTCAGAGTTTGCTAAGAAGACAAGAAGTTTCTCAAACTATTCCAGGGGGAATTTCCTAGACCATTGAGTCACTGCCTCACAAGCCACAATATAGGCAGAATCCTGTGCTCTGTACTTCCTAATTCTTTCAAGAACAGCAGCCTTGGCTGGACAATACAACAGCTGGACTCCTGAGCTCACCCTTCTAGTGAAAAGTTATGTCCTGTTCATTTCCTGGAAGTTCATGACTGATCTAAAGAACAGACAGCTAAAAGGGCCTCCTATGATCTATCTGCTATGCTGTGCCCTGCTCTGAAATGCTGCCTGCATTGATTTTCTTGTCATGAAACTGCTGGCCTCCAAAATCAGACCGGTATCATAAGGAAACAATAAATAATTTTCTTTTTAAAAAAAGATCATTAAATACACAGTGGGTTTTAGTAAAGATTATTTACTGAAAGCTATTTAATAGTCTTGTCTTCTGAATAAGTTTATTTGTACACAATACATTCCACTATAAAAATACTACAAAGCCATAATCATAACAAACAAGAAAACAATATAAAGAGAAAAAGACTTTCAAAAACTGCAACAAATCAGCTTTTCCCCATCTGTAGGGAAGGGAATCTGGGGACAACTCCTCCAAGACCTTCCCTTAGCAAACCACAACACACCAGAACACTGGTCTGGTTCTTGCACCATAGACGCTGTATGTGGTCATAACAGTGGTCCTGACCAAGCAAAAAGGCTGCTCAGAAACGAAAAGTGCATAATGCCCATTTTCTTGGTGCGTGGCAAAGCTCACCACTGAGCAAAAAGAGCCACTGAAAGTCAAGGAATCCAACAGCAACAACGGCATCAGTGTTCAGTCAAGAATGAATTGCTCAATTGTCAGTGCTTTCCTCCACAAGAAACAGTGGTGTTATTAACAACCAGCAAAATCCAAACTGGTGAGAGTTTTACAATGCAAATTCCAAACATTTCCCATTGATGAACTAACAGAATGAAAATTGTCTAGTGAATTATGTCGATGCATGTGAGACCACAGAGTTATCTGGAAGAGGAAGCCAGTGGTAACAGAACTTGTCAGCTGTGTTCACTCAGAGGTGGGAGGAACACACCCAGATCTGGCTTTGCACTTTTTTTTTCTATTGTACAGACAAGTCATCTTTGGTTTACAGATTAATGTGCACAAGTTCATATGTAACTCACAAAGCTATTTCAGAAGACTTTCAAAACCAAACAAATAAATGAAACATTCAATGTCAGGAATCACCAAAACAGAGCAAGATGTGCCTGAAATACTCATAGTTCTACATTCACGTTCCATATTCTGTTAATTACATGATTGTCATCTGGTCTCATGCCCAGGAGAGGAAAAGTGGAGGCTGGGCAATGAGGTATGACAGCAATTGTTCTGCTTGTTTCTAAAACTGGGAAAAGATTTACTGAATTGGAAAAAATTGTGCAGGAGAGAAAAGAATGTAGATCCTGCAATTAAGGTACTCATATGCTGTTCCTGAGACATTCTGTTTCATCCATGTCTCTATCTCTGCATCTGAGATGTTCAATACACTGTTGGCAGCCTAATTTTTCAGGAGTGGTCAACAATTACGTCCTTTCCACTGTCTTCGCAGATATATTTAGCAGTCTGCACTGTCAGCAGACTTAAAAGGATCTGAACATATGGAGCACTACATAATGCCTTGAACTCCGACTGAACAGCTCTTGAATGCACCACATCCAAGACTATTGAGTATTTTTTTACTCTACATCAATGAGTAAACTGATTGCTCCTTCACACAGATTTCTTCAGATTACTGTCAAGATAGATTAAGATTTACGAACTCCTAAATACCCACATGCAGAGTACCAAAGAAAAGCTTAGAAAAATTAATACCACCATCTTCACAGCAGAGCCAACTGCTGAATCGAATCCAGATACAAAAGTCACTGGACAAAAGGTAACAGAGTAAGCTATTCAGGAACACTGTGTGTTAAGTGAGCACTTCACCTGTGAAATAAATACTCATGCACTTCCATATCTAATCGTGAGAGGTAGTTTAAGTAAGAATAAATAAGTAAATGTATGTATTTGTACAGATTACTTAAAGTATATCTTTAACCTTTTGAGTGTACGCCTTTGAACTTTAACAACTTCTTTTAACTTGTGAAAGCACAACTGAAAAACCCTCTCCCCCTCTTTTTTCTAAGAAGAAACAAAAAAAAATAGACTAAAAGAGTGACTTCACTGGGACTGTTTTTTAAAAAATCCATAGAGAAGTAATTTCTTGTGTTCCTGATTTATGCCAGGAATAACTCCGCTTTTCAGAGAGATTCTAATCTGGATTTGACTCTGCCAACCTGGTAAAACTTACAAAGAATGCCAAAGAATTTTTGAGAGGCCAAAATTGCAAAGACACCCATGGCACAAGAACAAGCCTTTCTTTTGCAAAAAAAAATTAAAAGGGGGAAAAAGACTTAAAAATATAACTGCATCGTACCTTTCTTAAGACATCTCAAGGGATAGAAATGTGCAAAAAATGTAGTAAGAAATAGAAAAGAACATATCAAAGTAAAACAGCTTGTTTATACTGCCTTGCAAAATCACAGGAAACATAGTAAGGTAGTATAATTGTATCAGAAATCCTATACAAAGAGAAATGTGATGGAGTAAAAAGGAAATGGACAAGTACTTAGGGGAAAAGTTAGAAAGAAGGCAAAAACATATTTTATTTGACAACATCAAAAAAAAAAAAAAGACTAAGGGAAAGAGGTTCTTCATATGTATCTGAAAACTGAGAGGAAGGAAGCCATAAAACCATTATTGAAATGAAATGTGCGTTAAACCAACAATGGATGTAAGACAACAGATTTTAATTACCTCCACAAAGGTAGCAAACTATCTAACAAACTGGGGAAAAACAGATATTAATGGGAATAAGGATTCCTTGAGAGCAATTAGAGGTATTCCTACATTACACTACTGAAGTATTAATTGCATTCAAGTCAGAAGGGGCTTTGCTTCAGAATCGTTTAGGAAGCCAGCAAAACAAACTAAAGGGAGAGGCAAGCAAGGTCCCAGAGGATGGCAGAAGAGTAAACATAGCAACAACTTAAAAGCGAGAAGAAGAGGAAGAAGCAGTAATTCTAACATAAAAGAGAGATGGCCTAAACACAGTGTAATTAAACTGAACAAGGAAAAATACAGATGTAAAACACCATTTGGAAAGGGTAACCATGAAAATACTACTATGAAGGAAAAGTGATCAATTTTATTCCACGACTACTGTAGAAAAATTCTCCAAAATTTCCCAGCTTAACTTGCAGTAAAGGAGACTCAGTATGAACATCAGCTGAAAAAAGTGAAGAATAAAGACCAGAACAGAGAGAAATCCATGTTCCTGGAACCTTTTTAGGAATAGGTTAGACCAGCACTTGACAAGGATCATGTGAACTCCAGAAGCAGATAAAGGGCAGGACAGAGGAACTCCAGGGAGAGGAAGAATTCACAGCCAGCACACCAAGGTGACCATACCAGGAGTGCCAAGCACTGCTGAGATTACTGAGGGAACAATACAAGAGCTATCAAATTTGGTTATGACCTAGCAAGACTGGAATCAGCAGGGAAAACTAATTAGGGGCAGGCTGTCATTTAGGAGAAGACTGGGATGGAGAAAGGGAGGTGTGAAGGAAAGGACTAATAACCACAAGCTATTGGTACCTACCAGGTAATGCTTCCCTGCTTGTCACCACAGCTCAAACGAGGGCTCACAGCAAAGCCTGCAGTTCTAAGTCCCTAACAAGAATCAAAGCTCCTTTCTGCTCTCAGGGGAACTGGGGCTGGGAGGGAGGTTTGCTGCTCTCCCTGGTAAGCAGAACAGCTGGGTAGTGGGACAAAGCATCTGAGCATCCCCATGCTGGGCCTTGCTCATCCCCACCTTTTCCTACCACCTTGCCAAGTTCCCTGTCATCCCTGAACTTCCGCAGCACTTCTGCAATGCCAAAGGAGCAGAATCTAAGTCCTATGACTCCATTCACCCTCAACGTGTAAAAATAATTTCCAGAAGATTCTCAGGGACAAAGTGATCTATTTCATTATCTGCCCTGGGGAGCATCGCCAAGCTAGGGTGCTATGGAAAAATGTAATTTGGTTTTGTATTGACCCCTCTTTAATAATTTCAGTGAAATGTTTGGATTATTGCTGACTCCCCTTTACATATGCAACTAAATCCTTTGACAACTGGGATATAATTTCAGCAGCCTTTGAAGGAGATGGGAGAAATGGTAAAACCATGAAGTGCAAGATTCCAACATCTGAATGAAATTATATCCACCAAATAAATGTTCACCAGATGAATGATGATCAAAAAGGTAAATTTATTGTAAGCACTGACAGCAAGTTTTATGGACTCTGGATTTACCACAATTTCAGAAAACCATGAGAAGTGCAGATAAGCATTTAATTTCAGTCTAGAATGTATTTTAAGTGCATATTTGTTCCATTTACAATGTGGTTCCAAAAAAAATAACCCTTTCCTCAAATACCTAAAAAATTAAAATGCACAGCAATATCTTATGCCCTTAGTCTTGTAATCATTCAACACTTTCTTTAATATTATTTTATGTGACTGAAATTTATCTATTTAACTACGCACTGACACTGAAGAGAGCAGTCAAGAATCTTCAAAATAGTAAGGGGGAAAATGCTCAATAATGAGCATTCTTAACAAAGACTGAATGCTTTTGGAAAAAGTCTTTGGATCCCTGACCTCATTCCAAACATCTGTGAATGCAACATGCCCTAATAGTCTCCATGGGAGTATCTCTAGAGCTCATGCCACTGTTAAAACATCCACTGAGAAGTCAAAAAAAAAAAGAAAAGTCAGAGCAGCAGACGCTGGATATTATCTTTTCCAGTCACCACACAACCATTTTCTCAGAGACTTATGGCCATTGTTACATAAACTCACTCCAGAAATGATACTTAACATTTGCTAGAGTACAGATGCAATAAAAAGGCCATGCATCTGGTAACTCAGAGAATATATTCTGTTTCTATTTGGTATCAAATATTTTCCCTGTAACAATTTATAGTCCCTGTTTTCCATCAGTCATGGTTCTAACAAAAACTGCATTTCATCCCTTTCCTATCAAGAAACTGATACTAGTTAGCTTTTAGTATGATAGCACCTTCTGTGTAAGCATGGGCATCATACCAAAAAAGTAAGTTAATACAGTTTCATGGCATTCTGTTTGAACAATGGAAGTGTTTTACAATCCAGACAGACAGCACTGGATTCTGTACAGCCTGCTGTGGTGGCAATCTATCCCTGCTGAAGAGCTATTGATACAGTCACTGAAATATGCCATGTAATTCTTAAGTCATCCCTCAAAAGCCTGATATCAAAATAATGTGGCAGTTCATGAAGTATTTTTTATTATAAAACCTTGTAAAGATTTTCATTAATTAGATTTGTGCAATTCATTGAAATAAAATACAGCTATGGATGGCAAGAAAAAGCAGAGTAAAGACTATACTGCAGAATTATGAAAAACAAAAGAAGTATTGAAGCACACTTGAGCCAATCCCTACAATTTGGCAAAACAACTCAAAACACTGAAAAATTGTCTCTACTATGCAAAGACAGTTTTTAGGAAAGTGTGAAGAACCACGCTGACCCTAATTCAGAGCCAGATGTGGTTCTAGATCAGAACAGCATACCAGCACATACAAGGAACCATGACTATTACTGGGCTCAGGACTGGAGAAACATGGAAAAAAGGATTGCTCACAAGTTGTTTTCTCACTTATCTACATATTCCTGCACTGCAGGCACAGCTTCTGGCAGAAAGAAACAGGGAAGACAGCAGATTAGTCTCAGCTTCCTCTCAGTGATGCCAAGGGACCACTGATTTCCAGGAAGGCAAAGATACAATCACAAGACAAATACCAAGAAATGCAATTGTTATCGAGTCAGATCTAAGCACATTTCCCAGATGCAGAGTCTGACCTGACTCAGAAGAAAACTGGGTACACAGCAGCTGCTCTATGAATCCCTGCTCTGAAACAAAAGCTGGGCATGCAGCTGCTGAGGAGAACCAGGATACCATCTAGAAAGAAACTCCCCACCTTCTGGAAAAATTAGGAAACCCACAGAGCAAGGTGTTTTGCAGAGCTCTCAGCCCCTGGGGTCTGTGTGCAGCCAATATGAGCCATATTTCACTAATTACACCCCAAGCAATCACAGGGAATAGAACAAAGAATAGAGAACTTCTACACAACAGAGCAACTGTTTTCAGCTCCAACCCCTCACCACAAAGCTCAAATACAAAGTAAAGGTTTCTAAGTCTGCTACTACATAAACACAACAGATTGCGTCCCAGATCCACATAAGCATCGAAGCTGGAGCTACAGAGACCCTGGATCCAAAGTTGGCCAGCTGCCAAAACTTGAGTGTCCCCTGCTGCAGCATTAACTCTTTCATCCTCCTTTTTACTGGAAATGGTAAAAAAACTTGATGGTGGTTTTCCATTCACCCCAGCCATAATTAATCCAGGCATGACTATTTTAAACCAACTCGTATTTATCCATCCCTACCATAAAGATTCCTTCTTTAATGAGAACTAGTTGTTGTCTGTAACTCTGGACTACAGAACCAGAGGCTGCACAATGAGAGCTCCCACTGTTAAGTTGGTGATATCAACACCTTGGTGATTACCAAAGCAGTAAAAGCAACTTCACCTAATGTTGATTTCTTTGCTATGTGCACAGCTTTTTAAACCATTTATTGCAACTCACCAAAATTTCTCTTTGTTCTTCAAGATTTTTTAAAAAGTTTGAAAACTCGTGAAGTGATGCATCTGTAATACAAAACAATAAAAAAAAGTTTAATCATGTTGCAGGATGGAATGGCAAAATATAGCCACTTACAGTCACTTCTTACCTACCTATGTATCTTTCATCATCTGTCTCTGCATCACCAATGAATTCAAATTTAAAGTCTCTCAGAGAATGGGCAAATTTCCTCTGGGCTGCTGAAAGGTCTGCAAGAAAAAAAGCACAAGTTGAAGGGTTAGGCAGATTTTAAGTAGGCCAGAAGATCTCTCTATGCCTAGAATAAGCAACTTTTACAAGAAACTCTTAGCACAGATCTGCCTAAGGACCTAACTGGACATTCAGTGTTGTCTAACCCTCTCCTGATAACAAATTCGACACACAGATTTCTTTTTGCACGGCTACATAGTAGAAAGCACATGTGATCATGTGTATAGTATTACACCTATCCTTACGCTTCAATTTAGGGCACAGGCCATGCAAACAGATCTGTAACTACAGAAGTTAAGGGCGCAATACTCAGTGTAAGTTGTACCAGTTACCTTGCTCTGCTAACATAAATTCACTCATATATTCATCAGCATAAATCAGCATCATCTTAGAATTTTCTAGATACTACACACAGATAGCTCCGCTAGTGAAACATTTATACATAAATATATATAAATCAAATACAAAAGAATTGTTGCACTTGAACTAGAAATCCCATGGAGTTAAACTCTGCCAAAAGCTAAGCTAAATGCACAGCATTGAAATTAATTTTATATTATAACTGTTTTGTAATAGCTCTAAAACATTTCCAGCGACCCAAATTTTACCCACTAACAATTTGAGGTCGGAGGCTGCACTCTTACATTCCTCAGGAAGCAATCAGACTCCATACTCAGTCACAATATCATCATGATAAACCCTTATTAAATTCATAAAGCTGTAAATAAACAGTGTGTACACACTTCTCTGTTGTGCTGACATGTGCAGGTTGGGAATGTCACAAGTTCTGGAAAGATGCAATTGCTCAGTGGAAGAAACAAAGGATGCCTGTCCTAGTACACCTCTACCCAGTAGTAAAGGTTTTACTCACATTTTTGTTGTCAGCCAGAGTTAAGGACAATTGAAAATATTTAGTTAATCTATAATCTTTTTCTTATCACATGCAGCTCTGAAGGGCTAAGAGCAACTCTTTTAACAGGCCAGCTAAGCATTTTGCTCTTTAATATTAACTGGCACTAAAAGATCACTTGCTTGGGCTTTTTTGTTCTAGTTTTAGGGGAGAGGTAATTTGGTTTGGGGTTTTTTCCCTTTGGGTTTGGGTTTTTTTAAACAACAACAAACAAAAAGTCACCCAGTTTTATTATAGGTTCTGCATCCAACACATCATGTATTTTATCACATCATAGTAAAACCTCACATACTGAAAGTTCAGTTCAACCACTTAAAAGGTTAAGTCAAATACTCTAGAACAGCAAAACAGTCTAAAATGAAAAAAAAAAAAAAAGCTTTTTGTTCCTTTTCCTTTCTTTTCATCCATTTCTCATTAGTCTTCTCCTCACCCATTGTGTAACAGAGCTGTTCCCTCCTAAACCTGTGTATGTACCCTCCAACACACGATGCAGCAGGATACTGCACAGGGTTGAAATAACAAGGATAAGAAGGTTGAAGGAAGCAGTAATGTAATTCCCATGTGAAAGAAAACACGGGTGTTTTAATTCAAATGGCTTGTGGGCTGAACAGCTGCTCATAAAGCAGACAGCAAAAGAAACAAGTTCTGTTGGCTGTGAAAGGCTTAAATATGGAAAATAACAAGGTTAACCATCTAATGTTACATTTATTTGTGAGCCAGGTCACAACACAAGGCTGAAGAGAGTTTATTTATGGGAGAATGGTTCCAACAACACACACTCTCCCAAACCTATTAAATTTTCTTGAATCCGATAATCCCTTCCCAAAGCCCTGTCATATGAGAGCCAGCCCCACACTGGAGAAAGAAATTGTTTATTATGTTTTCTCCTACTTGCAGAGGTGAAGCATTCAAATAATGTTGAGCAAGGTACATATTAAGAGACTCATGCAGCACCACAAGCACACAACGCCCCATTCCCCTTCACAGACTGAAAAGGTACAATATTAGTGAGCTTCTGAGCCTTTCGAGAGTGCTGTCAAACTGCCACCTCTCTTGTGACAGTGACAGCAAACAACACCTATGCCCACACCCAGATTCTTTCATGGCAAACTCCAACATCTTCAGGCAGCTTGAGAAGGGGCTGAATTAAAACACTCAGCTTCTCACAGGATCAGAAACGCACATTTATGCATTTCTCATTACTGAATCTGCTCAGGGATTGGAAATTACTGACCCAAGGACTGACTACGTAGTTGGAAGCAGTAACCTTTTAACACAAAGCTAGATTTGCAGAGTTCCTTGTTAAAACCATGAAGAGACAACATATTTTTGCAATATCTTTAAACAAATAATTTCTGAAATGTTTAAGAACCATTACAGAAAATTTTGGAAACCATCAGTGAGAATGAGGGACTTGGGGATTTGGGTCACACCTGATGGATCTTGACCTGATGGGTCAAGAAAAGCTGCAGATACCTGACTATTGAATCAACACCTGGAAGGAAACAGGAAGAGATTTTCTGATGGGTTTTAAGAACTTGGCACTTTCAACAAAGGTCAGAAGCCACTGGAGCAAAATCGAAAGTGAGTATCAAATTGCGATGGAAGAAAACTTTATCAGAATGCCAGAGCAAGAATACTGATTTCTTTATTGCTGCAGCCCAGGAAAAATTACAATGATGGTGGCTGGACACACACACAAAAAAAAAAGATAACAGCCTTGTGGTGGATTTTCTTGTCACCTGACAAACCATAGCCAGAGTGAGACACCTGAGACCACCTGCAGTCAAACCTTCCACTGTGGGACAAACGACATGAAAATGATCTCATAAATTCCACATGTCCTACAGTACACAGAGAGAAGTTTACCCAATTATAAGCATTTATAAAAACAAACTAGATGCCGATATCACCGTAAGTTCTATAGTCTCTGACTATTGTGCTATAATTTAAATACTGAGCATTGTTGCTTAACTTAGAAATTTCATAAATGTAACTCGGCTTTCTTCCACGATGTGTCAGAAGACCTTTACTACAGCAAAATTATTTGTCTGGCACTGACAGATACATCCCAGCATTGTTCCACACCAGCAGGAGAGCCTGCAAGACCAGTATGTGCTATACAGCAGACTGTAAACCCGTATGGATTCCAGCTACAAACTAGAGTAAGACAGCACTTGAGTACAATTATGTATCAAACAGCACACCCAGTTACTCTGGTCATGTGAATAATGCTGGGGCCTACTGAAGAGTAACTATTTTATTACTGTTAACCTCCACATTTTACAAAGTAACACCAAACAGAAAGATAAAGGAAGCACCAATAGGGCTGTTTCTTGTTACAAGCTGCTGCTGTCATTGAAGGGAGGAACAGGGCATTCAAGATCAAAGAGTGCTTTAAATACCAACCAAACACTAACACTGCTGAATACAATGGAATCCTGGCAAACCCATAAGGCAGAGTCATTTCAAAGATTCACCTTCTAAAACACTAAAAGAAATTAACTAACATCTGCTAAATGTTTTGACCAAAAGGCTGAAGACATTTCCAAGGAGAGAAGGGAGGGACACAAGGACACCAGGGCTTTTAATTTTCTCTTTGGTATTGTTCATATCAGCACACTGTACTTCTTTCATGTTTGGATGCAACTATTTAAAAATACAGCAAAAGATAGAGGAGCAGCTGCCTGTTCCCTCACTTTGCTCTGAAACACCTTGGTAACAAGTGCTCCTCTGAGTTTGTCCAGTGCCAGATGCACTGCCAGTGCCCCACACAAACATCTCGGTATTTTTTGCATTTGGATTTGAAAGAATATACTTTTGTTCCTTATCTGAGTTGAGCTGAGCCAACACGGCACCATTAGTTGCTGGGTGGTGGCCAAGCCTCGCTTAACAGCACCAGAATCCAACGATTCCCTTTAAGATCAGTACTAATCTCAGTGCTAGCCACACGAACCAGAAGTCTTGCACAAAGCCAGACAATATTGCTTCCTACGGCTATTCTGGATCTCTTTTGGAAGGGAGAAGAATCACACCCTTTTTTAAGAGCGTTAATATTTTTCTACAACAATATACACATTTCTGCATCAAGCTTTTAAGAAGGACTGGAATTACGTCACCATTCCTCATCCCTAACTACAAATTTCACTGACTCTTAACAGATATACTCCAGGAATGACAGATTTCTAGCAGCTTTATTTAACATGGATTAACACTGCTCTGGCTTGGTTGAACATCCTCCCCAAAAAGCTAAAAGGTTAACAAACACGTAGATTTAACTATCAAGCTCATCTTCAAGCTACTTTAAGGACTAATATTAGACTTCTCAAGGTATTTTTTTCACAGTGGGCCAAGATCAGGCAAGCCACACACCATCGTGAAACAGGCAAGAACAAGCTGAGCCAGAGCTGGCCTCTCCCCTCTTCTTCCCAGGCATCAATCTCCTTGCAAGAGCCAACAAAGCAGCTTCAGAGGAACAGAGCACTTAAAATAGTTTGTCCAAGAGCTGCAGTACAGACTCGTATGACGTTTTATATAAAAAATGCACCATCACAACACTTTAACAGCAACTCTGTGTTCTTCTTCTCTGTCCCCTTTCGCAAGGTGAACAATGAATCTAATATAATCCACGACACTGAGAACACGAACAGGATTTAGTCACCTTTAGTAAGGTGGATAAACAGGATTTACTTAGTAACTTAGCAGATGCAAGCCATGTGGCAGAATTCCTAAGAGCAGCACACATTCCAACTCCCTAAACCAAATAAACTTTTACTACTCATTTTTATCTGACAAATATATTGAAAGAGCCATCAAAACAAGAAAATTTACAATGAAGCTTAAACACAAAGTTACTCATTCCCATCCAAAACCTGAATGGAAATCAAGTTCAAAGTCTAAGAGATTTCTGGAGTCCCATTTTATCATGTCCCATCACCCATGGTAGCTCACAAGTTTCTGAAAGCTTAGCAAATTTGGCTGTGAGGACTAAAAAGCAAAGTATTACTGACTTGCCAAGTGGCTCAGCTTCCCTTCCCCCTGCATAATACAGTGCATTTGGTCCATCCCACACCTTTAAAACAAATAAGGAAAACCTCAACCTCTCACCATTTCAAGTTTAATCCAACTAGCATCCTGCTCCTGCTGGCCCAAAGGCACCTCTCCAGCTGGGGATAGCTTCACACCCTCCTCATCCATATGCTCAGGTCTGAGGCAACTCCACATTATTTGTGCCAAAGTAACAAATTGTTTTATTATTTTGGAAAAACCCTCAGAAGTTTTCCCAGGTACATAAATGAGAGTTTACATTTTCAAAATACAACAAAAAAGAGGAACGGCAGCAGCAATATTTTAGGAAAAGTCTTTCAAATTTTAACATGGAAGGGGTTTTTGCAACTTGAAAAAAAAAACAAAAACACATGCAACTGAACACTTTGCATCAAATAGAAAAAAAGGAAATTGCAAGAGTAAGATTAAAAAAAAACAACTCTAAGGTAGTTTATATGTAAATACAAGAGATCAATCAGAATTTCAGCAATCTTAATCGCTAATGGAATTTTTCTTCTTAACTTGACATAGATAAGAACCAATGTCATTCTCCTACTATGGTAAAGTCCAGATTTTGTCATGGCTCTCCCAACTGATGACAACCTAGAAGCCAAAAAAACAAAAACATGTCTTTAGTGCTCAATCTAATAGAAAGAGAACAACTAATATTGGGGCAATGAATACCATTCTTCCAAACAGTGCCTCTGTTAGGAACTTACTGGTCCCAAATGTTTCTTCCACAGCGTTGGACATTCTCTATTACCAGTTTTACTGCATGCTGGGGTCATTAATTGTGGTGTAATTCTGGGACAAGTAAAACCAGGCTATTTAGTCTGAACAAGTCACATTGAGTAGCACAAAAGACACATTCTAACCTCCCCTCTTCTTAAAAGAGAGAACCCAATTCTTGCAAGATTTCTACTTCATAGGTTACTTCTGTGATATTTTATGATTTTCCTTCTTTCAAATGCATAACACCCATAGTCTAAATGCCACTATTCCCCACACCAATCAAAACAGGTGGGTTCAGAACGCTTTCAGATATCAGCAGAGTAGACTCATTTTTTTCATAAATTTGCAAAAATTGTTTAGATGCCATAACCTCCAACCATTGTCTTCTTCTATAGAAAGTAGGTTGCATAATAAAATAAAATACATATCATCTTATCTACTTTCTCTAGTCCTACAACTTTTATCAGTGAAAAAAGACTTGACCCATTTCTCCTCTTTCCACCCTTGCAAATACAAGGGTTCAAACTCCATACTCCTCCACATCAAGAAACATGCAATTAACATGTTAATTACCATATATGAAATAAAGTAGCATCTTATGAGAGTTACGGGAGAAGTGCCAGGTGCTGTTGGTTATTATCCCTCCGCTGCACCACACCTTCTTGGGCTCTGGTTATTTGCCTTTTTTAGTTGGATCTTTCAAATCTGCCAGTAGCCCTGCCAAGGGCATTTTCCTCTTCGCATCACAGGCATTAGGCAAAAAAGCACATTTAGTATCTCAGCAGTGATTAAGGTTCTCCTAAAGCATCTCCAACAGTCTCTTACGAAGCATCTCTTACGAAAAAGTGCCCCCACCCCTCTGCCAGCTCAGAGGGTGACTACATCTTTCAGTTCTGCTTTTCAGGAACACAGCATAAGTTCCATTATGAAATCAAAAGAGAAGCTCCATCCCTGGTCCTACAACCCTGCTGATAAATTCCTCACTTCTGCGACAGAGAAATATTCCTGCAACCACCCTAACATAAGACCTGTATCTGAAAGTCTCTGCTGAAGGGTCTTGCAACTCTGATGGAAGTTCCTGTGGAGCACCACAAAGATAATCTGTCTTCAAAGGAATCAGAACCATCTTCCTGATCCTTAAAAACTCTGTGTCTCTTACAATAAAACAGAATGAAAGAAATAATAAATTAGAAACCAAGGACTAAGGAAAAACAAATTTGCAATGCAGAGAACTATGAGGGCATTCCACCAAAATCACACGGTTGTCAGAGAAAAAAACCAGCAGTTCAGGATTTGTAGCAAAGGTTTCCCTTTGCCATACTGCATCAAATGAGAGCAAAAGGGACACCACTGTTCTATACTCTGTTCCCAAAAGAAAACTCTTCATCAATCCAGAAGCAATGTTGGAATACACAGTATCAAATACTTGTACAATGAAAGCTTTCCCCAGTAAAACTTCCTACAATATCTGCAGCTCTTCAACTAGCACACATCTGGGAATTGTCTTCCAAGACTGACTGCATTAGAAAACATGCAGAGATGAAACAATTCATTTTCAAAGATCAGGATTTTACTATTACTAATGTGAAGGTGTATGAATTCAGAAAGTGAGATTACACTACTAGTAACAAATTTTGAAGCAGAAATTTAAATCTGACAACATTTATAAGACACTGACCACTAAATAGATCATAGATTTCCAGATGTTTTATTATTTAATTAAAATCCTTGTCAAATATCACAGATTTGAGGGCCTTCATACATTTCTGCTGTTCAGTAGGAAGTAAATCAGAAGACCACACCTCTTAAGGATGAAAAATGGTGCCAGTTAACCGAAAACATTCTTAACTGGGAGACTTTTGGAAAGAAATAAAGTACTTACAGGAAAAAAATGTGTTTATTTTACAGATACTTATCCAACATCAGCATTGTGAATGTTTAAATTCTGGAGCATTGCTTTCATTCCCAGACTTATTTCCCAGACAATAACTATAATGTTTACATAAAAAAGAATATATTGTGTTGAAATACTGTTTTGATTTCAAAAGAAAAATAACAATTCACTGTTGGTCAGAAGCTAAACTTTGCCATTTATAAAAGACATTTGTGGTTGGGGGACAACCCCACATAATCAAATCTACACTGTGAACATGGGCAATGAAGCATTAACCCCTTACAACTCCTCTTAAATGAAATAATCTCAGAATTTAAAGCACTTTTCCAAATCCAAATAACTGACAGGACATGTCTGCTTTCTTCAGTCAGCAAAATTTGCTCACGGCAGTCAAGTCAAGTTGCGACATCAACCCAGCAGAGGTCCTGACCCACCACCAAGGCACAGAGATTCCTCCTTCCAAGAAACAGGACTGACTTCATTATTTGAAGTCTCTTATCGTAGAAAGCACACATGTGACCAAAACTTCATCTCTTTGGGAAAGCTGGAAGGGAAGCACAGCTCAGGCTGTGGAAGGTCACAGCGAACACACCAGCTTGTAGGTTTTTCACCTGACACATCTGCTGCCACCGGGCAGGAACACCATCCCAGAGAGTTCACATCCAATAAATATTTCCAGCAAGACCTTTTTTTTGCAGAAATGTCAACATTAAACATGAAATACCTTGGCAGGAAAAAATATCATTCACGATGTTTTCTCCCTCTAAAATGGCAGATATCTCAAAACTCCGTGTAGTGGGTTGAAAAAACCTGAGTTGATAGACAGACTTGTAAGCCAATCGCTTCTCGTGATTTCGCATATCACAGTCAGCACAGCCGCGGGAAGGGGAGCTTTTGGTTTCCGGTCTGGCCCGGAGGGGTGGCCGGGGCCGGGCCCCGCCGGGCCGGGGTCCCCTGCGCCCTCCACTCCCTCTCTCCAGCGCAGCGGCACAGATTCCAAGTTGCTGCAGGAAAGAGCTGTGGGCAGCTGAAAACAACTATAATTTGCTGCACAACTGAACTTGAAGCGGCTCTGGGAGACTGGCGAGT